>JAJHZJ010000129.1:664136-950674 GCA_023548195.1 Bettongia penicillata ogilbyi | reverse complement strand
TATCTAGATCTTTGCCTACCATATAGATATATCTATATTGAGGAGGAATATACAATATAGATTTATCTACATTGAGGGAAAAGGCAGATCTATGATTACTTTGGTGTGTGGAAATTCCAGTGGAAAATTATACATAGACATACACACATATATGAACATTCTATCCATACATGTAAACATACATACCTATAAGCATATACATGTGTATGTGTGTATATCACATATAAAATTAAGATGATGTGATGGTATCTATAAATAAAGGCAGAAAAAAAAAAACAAATTCAAGTGACTAGGAAAGTTACTTAAGTTTCCAGTCTTCTAGACAGCGCTATGAATTTCAGTTGGAGAGAAGGTGCTGACTAGCATTGATAGAAGAAACTTCCTCAGGATGGAGTGAGTTTGCATTATCAGGCATATAACAGATTCTGGTCCTATCCTTATGTGTTCATTTAGTTCTATATACTATGTGAATATACATATATATTTATATATGTATATATATATACATATATATATATATACACACATATGTTTTTGTGAATATATATACATGCCTTCATTTTTGTATGACAATGGTTTAAGGTAGATATCCCAGGTATCTCCTGAGGTACTATCTTCTCTCCTTTATTTACATACCTTCTCAGTGACCGCTTCAGTTCCAGTGGCTTCATTATCATATCTATAGATGAATCCCAGATATACATATCAAGCCATAGTCTCTTTTCTGTGTTCTACTTTTCTCTCATTAAATGCCAATTGGACATTTTAAACTCAATAATTTTTAACCATATCCAACTTGACACATCCAAAACATAGTTAATTTTATTAGCCCCAAAATCACTCTTTGGAACTTCACCATTTCTGTTGAAGGCACCACCATCTCTGCAGACATTTGGGTTCACAATTTCATTATCATCTTCTATTTGTCTTTCTCACTCTCCTTATCCAAATGAGTTGCTCTGTCTTATAAATTCTAATTCTACGACATATCCTTTATAGTTGTTTCTCTGTACTCATATCCACACGGTAGTTCTTTCCTTCATCTCCTCTTGCCTCCATGAGTGCAGCAGCTTCCTAATTGTATTTTTCTTACAAAATTCTCTCCTCTACCACATCCCTCATCCACATAACTGACAAAGGGATAGTTCAAAAACAGGCATCTATTTCAGGGTCCTTTAATAAATTCCAATAAATTCTAATACCTTTAGGAGCAATCGCAAACTCATTATTTTGTCATTTAAACTTTTCACAACCTGACCTCAATGTATCTTTCTAGTCATCTCACACTTTACTTCTTTTGATATACTATTTGGAAAAGCCAAGGTAGCCTTCTAGTTGTTTATTATATATGACATTTCATTTCCCATCATCATGCCATTTTATAGACTGACCCTCATGCTTGATGAATTCCAAAGTTATTTGTCTCTTAGGTTACATACTTTATTTCAAAACTCAGTTTTGATACAACTTATATTACTTTCCCCCATACTTTTGACTGTTAGTTATTTTCTCTTCAAAAATTGCCTTGTATTTATTTCCTATATGCTTTTAAATATAATTTTAGGGGCAGAGCCAAGATAACTGAGTGAGAGGAACTACTCACTTAAGCTCTAAGACAAACACCCAGAGGTTTATTAGATTGTCTAGGTTTGCAGAATTAGTATTTATACTCTAAAAAGAGAATCTGAAGGGATTTTGGAAGGGCAAAAACTAATAGGAGATAGACTGTGGCAAATTTCCAGCCCAGGACAGACTGGAAGGTCAATGGGAAGGATCTGTTGCTCAGGGCTGGAGAAATGCACAGTGCACAGGCTGTAGCAGCATGGTCCTGCCACGGCAGGGCTGAGCAGGAAGTCTTGGGCAGGCTGAGGCAGCTACTGCACTGAAGAATCTCAGGCATATCAGCCCAGAATGGGAGTCCAGTGAAATCAACTGAAAGAGAGCCGGTAGCCGCAGGTAACTGCAGCAGCCAATGTTGAGACTATCAGCCTGCAGATTAAATGTCTATGAGTCACCTATTTGAACTTCTGGGAGCTAAGATGGAGGAGTGATCAATAAATTCTGTAGCTTTCCCCTTGTGGACCTTGAAAAATCCATAAAATATTTCCCCAGGAAAAATCTAAGAACAATGGGATCAACTGAAAGGGTAAACAGTCTCTTAGACCGTAAGGATAGGAAAATTGCAACATGGGGTCCCTCTTTCTGTGACTGAAGGGGAAGGGGACTATTGCTGGACCAGAACTGTCCCAGGTAGCCTGACTTCAGAAAACCAAGAGGAAATCCTGAGTCTCAGGGGTTGGAGCCCTGCAACAGCCAACACCAGAAGCCCACATATGCCTCAGTACCCCAGGGGGAATGGGAAGACACTAGCTCAGGCAGGTTCAACAACTACTGAGCTTGCCTATGCTGTAGTTTAGCAGAGGAGACCTCCTGTGGCCAGACCACCCCTTCTCCACACTTAACACAACTAGCTCCAGGTTAACTCTGGGGAAACCCAGAAAGACTTCATCTGGCCTCTGCTTTCCAACATCAGCTACCTCAATACCAGGTAAGCTGAAGCATTTTAGGTTCTAGATGAAAGAACCAGAGGCCAGAAGATATAAAGCCTCAAGTTCTAGGCACAAGAACTGTAGGACAGGACTCTCCCCCACCATCCCCCAGAAGCACTTTAAAAGGCAGGAAAAGGGTGATTATCATAAGTAACAAGGAAAGCAGGAAAGAAAACATCATAGAATCTTTCTATGGGGACAAGAACCAAAACATGAATGCTAAAGAGATCAACATTGAGACTGCACTCACACCTGAAACTTCAGAAAGGAAAAGGAACTGGTCTCAATCACAAAGTATATTTTTGGAAGAGCTAAAGAAGGATTTTAAAAGCCAAATTAGAGAAATAGAAGAAAAACTGACTGATAATTTTTAAAATATGAGAAAAGAATTCACTTAAGAAAACAGGTCCAAAGGAAAATTGGACAAATAGAAAAGGAAGTACAAAATCTAATCAGAGAAAATAACTCCTTGAAAAGAAAAATTGGACAGGTGGAAAAGGAGATGCGAAAGTTAACTGAAGAAAACAATCTGATAAAAATTAGAATTGGGCACTTCAAGAATCAGTCAAACAGAATTTAAAGAATGAAAAGATAGAAGAAAATGTAAACTATCTCATTGGGAAAACAATTGACTTAGAAAAGAGATCCAGGAGAGAAAATCTAAGAATTATTGGCTTACCAGAAAACCGTGATGGTACCAGACAGAAATGATGAAAAAAAGCCTGGACAATATCTTCCAAGAAATCATCAAGGAAAACTGCCCAGAATTCCTAGATCCAGAGGGGAAAATATTCTTTGAAAGAATCCACCATTCACCTCCTGCAAGGGATCCCAAAATAGAAACACCAAGGAATATAATTGCCAAATTCTAGAACTATCAAGAAGAAAATACTGCAGGCATCCAGAAAGAAACCATTTAAATATTGAGTTAGGATTACACAGGACCTTGCAGCTTCTGCATTAAATATTGAATGGATTGTAATATGATATTCCATAAGGCAAAGGAGCTGGAACTACAACCAAGGATCAATTGCCAAGCAAAGTTGAGGATAATATTAAGGCAAGGAGATGGACATTCAAAGAAATGATGAGTGTCCAGACTTTCTTGATGAAAAGGTCAGAAGTCAATAGAAAATTTGATCTTCAAACACAACTCAAAAGAGGGGCATGAAAAGGTAAACAGGTAAAAAGGAATCTTGTTATTCAATATGGACAAACTGTTTATATCCCTATAAGGAAAGATGATACTTAGAAATCTCAAGAATTGTATATTTATTATGATATATGAAAAGAACATACATAGATAGAGGGAGCGGGTATAAAGTAAATGATATGATGATAAAAATGGAATTTAAGTGTTTGAAGGGACTTTAATGGGAGATGTGAAAAACAGGAGGCAGAAAAAGATAAATTACATCAAAGGAAGAGGCACAAAAACATACTACAGTAGAGGGAAAGAGTGGAGGGAGATGGGTATTGTTTGAGATTTACTCACATCTCATTTGGTTCAAGGAGAGAATAATACATTCAATTAGATATAGAAATCTAACTAGTTCTATAGGCAGGAGGAGGGGAAGGAGGAAAGAAAAGGGAAATGAGGCTAAAAGGGAGGGAAGAAGTAGTAAAGGGAAAGGAGAGTAAAGGAGAGAGGGGTTAAAAGAAGGAAGAGAAGATTGAGGGAGGTGGTGGTCAAAAATTAAAATTCTATTGTGGATGGCAAGGGAGAAGGGAGAACTAAAGCATAAATAGGGGGAAGAGGATGGAGGGAAAGACACAGATAGTAATCATAACTGTGAACGTGAATAAGATGAACTCTTCCACAAAACACATATTTGAAAAAGGGGGATATACAAATAGTAAAGGTAAAAAAGTTGAACAGAATATATTGTGCTTCAGCTGAGGGAGCAATCCTAATCTCAGACAAAGCAAAAGCAGAATAGATATAATCAAAAGATATAGGAAAGGAAACTATATCCTGCTAAAAGACACCACAGACAGTGAAGCAATATCATTACTAAACATAGATGTTTCAAGTGATATAGCATCCAGATTATTAGAGGAAAAGTTAAGAGAGTTACAGGAGGAAATAGCAAAACTATACTGGTGGGGAATCTCAAGCAGTATCTACCTAAAACCACCAACAAGCATTATATGCAATGAGGATAACCTAAATGCATTTCCAATAAGATCAGGGTAAAACAAGGATGTCCATTATTACCACTGTTATTCAATAGAGTACTAGAAATGTTAGCTGCAGCAATAAGGGAAGAAAAAGAAATGGAAGGAATTAAAATAGGCAAAGAAGAAACTCAATTGTCACCTGTTGCAGATGATATGATGATATACTTAGGAAATCCCAGAGAATCAAGTGAAAAAAATAAACAGCTTTGGCAAAGTTACAGGTTACAAAATAAACTCATATAGATCATCTACATTTCTACATATTACTAACAAATCCCAACAACCAGGGATAGAAAGAGAAATACTATTTAAAGCTAGGATAGACACTATAAAATATCTGGGAGTCTACCTGTCAAAAAAAACAGTGACTATATGAACAAAATTATAAAATACTTTTTGCATAAATAATCTAAGCCAAAAAACATCAGTTGCTTGTGGGTAGTCTGAGCCAATATAAGAAAAATGACAATTCTACCAAAATTAATTTGCTTATTCACTGCCATACCAATCACACTATCAGATAATTATTTTCTAGAGATATAAAAAATAATAGCAAAATTCATCTGGAAGAACAAAAGGTACACAACATCAAAGGAACTAATGAAAATAGATGTGAGGGAAGGTGGTCTAGCCCTATCAGATCTCAAATTGTATTATAAAGCAGCAATTATCAGAACCACTTGTTACTGGCTAAGAAACAGAGGGGTAGACCAGTGGAATATATTAGATACAATAATCAATGAATATAACAATCTACTGTTTGCTAAACTCAAAGATCCCAGCTTCTAGGATAAGAACTTACTGTTTCACAAAAATTGCTGGGAAAAGTGGATAACAGTGTGGTGGAAACTGGGCATAGACCAATGTCTGACACCTTACCTAAGAATAAAATCCAAGTCGATACATGATCAAGGTGTAAAGATGGATAGTATAAACAAGTTAAGGGAGCAAGGAATAGTGTATTTGTCAGATATGTGGAGAATGGAGAAATTTTTGACTAAACACTAGTTAGAGAATATTATGAATTGCAAAATAGATAATTTTGATTACATTAAATTGCAAAGTTTTAACACAAACCCAATGTAACCAAGATTAGGAGGAAAGCAGAAAACTGGGAAAGAATTTTTGCAATTATTGTCTGTGATCAAGGCCTCATTTCTAAAATATATAGGGAACTGGGTCAAATGTACAAGATACAAGTGATTCCACAATTGATAAATGGTCAAAGGATATGAATAGGCAGTTATCAGAGGAAGAAATCAAAGGTATCTATAGTCATATGGAAAAATGCTCTAAATCACTATTGATTAGGGAGATGCAAATCAAAGCACCACCACCACCACCACTCCCCCAGCCACCTTTGTAAACTCAGATGTTGGTACATTTCTCTCCGGTAACTATGTAAGCATTTCTTATGTCAGTCAGCTTGAAGCACTGCCTGTTGATTTGTATTTCTCTGTATTTTCTCTGAAGTACAGGGTGTTGACTTTTCCTCCTGAACTAACTGAATGATACATTTGCTTGATTAAAGTGATTGTTGACCCCTTGAAAGTTGCCTGTCCTTTTGGAAAAAGAAATCAAAGAACCTGTGATAGCGGGCCCTCCTCTGTATGTCAGGGTCCTTTCGCATCTTGCCACTCAATCTCTTCTGCTTATGTTATGTGTCTCTACCATTTTTATCTTTTTTCTTGCCCATTTTTGCATAAAACATTCACTTGGATATCTTTAATTTTCTTGAAGAAGCCTCTTGTCTTTTTAATTCTATTATTTTCTTCTATTTTTTTTATATTGCTCATTCAAGAAAACTTTCTTTTCTCTTCTTGCTATTTTCTAGAATCCTGAATTCAGTTGGGTTTGCATGCTTTTCTTTCCTCAGGTATTTGTAATACCTCATTACTCATTTTTCTTTCTTGCTCTTCTTTGTACAACATTGTACAGAAGGAAGTAGCAGCAACAACAAATCCCAGAGAAAAAGAATGGCACAGTGTTTTGAACCTCTGTCCATAGTTCTTCAGATACTCTCTCTGCCAGGCCTAATTACTTAAATCTATTCATCACCTCTACTGTTACCAAGGTCATACTTACATGGTTTTTTCTACTTTATTCAATTTAATTCTGAATTTTGCAACAAGAAACTCATGATTTGAACCACAGACAGCTCTAGATATTATTTTAACTAACCAATTGCTACTGGGAAATCCTCAGTCCCTGTGCCACAGATACCTTTTTCCAACTTCTGAAGTTGTCTTAGACTGGAAAAAAAAATATCTCACTCTGATCTTTTGTTGGATCTGCCACTCCAGATTTTAATTTGAGGCATTATTTTGAATTTGTAGGGACTCAAATTTTAGAAGAGCTCAGTTGAGTTTTTTCTGTATTCCAACAAATATTTAGGTTCTTCCCTTGAAAGTACTTGTTATAAGTATTCTCTTTGGAGAAATGAGTTTCTAATGGAAGTCGTTGTTGTCAGCATAATTTCAAAAAAAAATAAGATTTTCTAGGTTTAGTATTCATTTGGAGTGAAAGGAAAAAAGAGAATACCACCAGGTTGTAAAATAATACTTTTTTTCAGAATTATTATGTTAATTTTGACTTAACACACATACTCATGAGTTTTCAAGGTTTAAGTCTTGTAAAAACAACTTTTAGTGTGCTATTGTTTTAAATTCAAACATGTCAGGAAAGTCATTGAAATAGTGTCCATCATTGCCAACAGTTAGGAAAATACATCACTTTATCTTTCCTTTGGCAATGCTCCATGAGGCAGAAAAGTAACCTTTTTTCCTTCTTTCTCCAAATAGGAACAGCAGTAAATAGCAATCCACATTGTCAGAATGTGTTAAATAAAGTACTAAAAGTCCTTCCTTGGAAATACAAGCACTTGCCTCATGAAGCCTTTAGATGCTGACAACACTTGACAAATGCAGTCCAGTGGAGAGAGAATTATGCAGATAAAAGCAGCAACAATGATGCAGAGCATGTATGTCTTCCTTAAAATTGGAGTGGAAGGAGTAGCCTGAAAGTGCAGTAGCCGTTCAGGAAGTTATTTTCATTCTGCAGTGCTACCCATCACAATCAATCAGCAGCCTTGTCCGCAAGTTCTACCCACTTTATTTTTCCTTCTAAATATCTCTTGGGATTGTCCTTTACATATTTATATATATACATATATATATATATGTGTGTGTATGTCCTGTACACACATATGCATATATATGTGTATGTATGTTTATGTATATATACACATATATACATTATGTACATATACACAAACATGTATGTGTGTATGTATATGTGTGTGCATGTGTGTGTATTCTGACTGACATTGCTTATGCCCCTCAATCTTTGATAAATGATTAACACACAACCTCCCATATGATTTCCTCCAGGTTTTTCCTCACTTTCCATATACTGCTGTTACTTTAAAACATTTTCAAAACAAAAGATTACAGAATATAAGAGGTTCAGTGCCAGTCATTCCAACATTTCCAAGGCTTAGGAAAACAAAAATTTATTCTAGGGAACAGAAAGCACAGTTAACAAAGTCTTGTTGTTATACAAAATTTTCACTAAAGGAAAAGACACTATAAGAAATGAGTAAATGAAGTCTGCTTAGAAGACACTTTTAAAAGAAACATCACAGAAGGGAGTTGGCCACGAAACACAGTCATGAATGTTTCTTGAAAAGACTAGTAGGGAAATTTCCCAAATGGTATTATTCTCCTAACCAATCTCAGCATCTCATTCTCTTTGCCCACTTGACTTCTCACTCTGAAAATGTATCCAAGCTTATAGCCTCTGTATCATTGGTTTTGTTTCTCTTTCATTTGAGATGCCATCTGTAGCCTACTGGAATGTCATTTGTGCCAATCTTGTTCACATCTAACTTTTTTCAACTCCTGACTTTCTGACCTTTGCTTTTTACCTTTTCCCAGACTTTATGTATTGTCTTTCTCCTTTAGAATGTAAGCTCCTTGAAGCAGGGACATTCTTTTTGCTTGTATTTGTGTTTTTGTCACAGTACGGTGACTGAGGAAAAAAAATTAAAGAAATTGCTATATGCAAAATCCTCTGCTAAGCAATCAGGATACAAAGAAATAAAAGACAGTTCCAGCTTTCAAGAAGTCCATATTTTAGTGGGAGATTACTGATATGGAAGGTTTCAGCCACAAGTCAGGAAGGAAAGGTTTCATGGTCCTTGGGAGGCAGTGGCAAGGTTGCTGGTGCTGTCTGAACTTTCCACTGATATGATCATATATATTTCTGTGCTATTTGAATGTGTCAAGGAGTTCAGTGACAAGAATTTTATTTATTGAAGTAGCTGTGGCTGTAGTACTTGCTGAAGCAGTAGTCAGACTGCAACTCCATGGGCATTATTTCCCAGGTGATAGCTTCAGGAACTAGACTGGAATTATTTCTATTTCAAAGGCTCTTGGATCCAAGGTTCTACGTTATCTCCAAAAAAGGCTGAGGAAAGATGGTCACCAAAATAGCAGCAGCGCTTTGACTTGCCTGATATATGCCACCTTTTGTCCCTTTATCAGAGTGACTATCTTCATCTAAATTGGCTCAACTGCTTTGTGTTTGGAATGGGCAGCTGATGAACTAATCTAGCTCCTACACTATAGGATTTACTTTCTCAAGTGCTGCTTCTAGGGGCTATACTGGATGTGTAAGTCTAGTAGTCCAGGAAGAGCTGTCATTCCCTGGCATTCTAAGCTTATCTGCCCATTAGTGAATACTGATCAGCAATGGTTGCTGGTGATAGTGAGGAAGGTGGAGTCTTTCTCAGCAGTGATTTTTCCCCACAATAATAGCTTCTGGGGCTGGACTGGTAGCATTTCTATTCATAGTTCTCAAGTTCAAGCCAAGAGCAGGTCTAGTAGTCAAGGGGCTGGTGCCATTCCCAAGGGTCCTTGTGTGTTGGAGAGACAACCAATTTTTAAATTGTCAGTATGCACACTAAATCTCAAAGAAATAAAATGCAATGCTACAAATCAGAGAATGGTTTATTTTACTGGTAGTCTCTAGAATTAAGAAAGAGATTGAGAAAATATTAATGATAAGGAATAAATTTTAAAATGTACCATATGTTCTTAGAAAATAGGAAATTAATATTTATCAGCACACTGCTATAAATGAACTTATATTATCTTGAATTGTTAAGCTCCTTATCTAATCCTAACCTTCTGATTATATGGATTGCTGTTTGTTCCTAGTTTTTAAAGAAGATAATGACATCAGGAAGGTGATGCCATGACTTGAAAATGAATTAGATTTAAGTGAGGGAGGGTTGTGCAAGGTCGCCAGTCTCACTTTCTTCTCCAGAGCCATCTGGGTCCAGGGTAAGATCAGGATGACAGGGAATGCCCCCTATTTCATGAAAGTTTTGCAACAATCAATTTTATATTTATTGTTTATTTACAGCATTCAATTATTTTTAAAGATTTTGAGTTCTGAATTCTAACTCTCTTTCCTGCTGTTTCCCCACCCATTGAGAAGTCAAGAAAAGTGATATCAAGAACAGATTTGAAACTATGTAAAGAATATTGCCATGTTAGACATGTTACAAATAAATAAGAAAAACAAAAAAAAGTAAAAAAAAATTAACTCCATTCTGTACTCAGACTCCATCAGTTCTTTCTCTGGAAGTGGGTAACATTTTTCATCAGAAGCTTTGTGACAATTGTCTTAGAACATAGTATTGATAAGAATCGAGAAGTCATTCAAAGTTGATCACCATACAATACTGCTTTTACTGTATATAATGTTTTCATTTTGCTCACTTTACTTTACATAAGTTCATATAATTCCCATGATTATGTGAAGGCACTTCTCTCATTATTTCTTATAGCACAGTGGTACCCCACCACAATTGTATACCACAACAGTCATTCTACAATTGTTAACTATTCACCCAAATTCCAATTCTTTCCCACCACAAAAAGAGCTGCTATATTTTTTCTACCTATAGGTACTTTTCTTTTCCTTTTAAATCTCTTTGAGATACAGACCTCAAAGTGATATTTCTGGGTTAAAGAGTAAGCCCAGTTTAATAGCCCTTTGGGCATAGTTTGAAGGTTTTCTCCAGAGTGCTTATATCAGTTTATAACATCACCAGCACTGCACTAATGTCATTGTTTTCCCATATCCTCTTCAACTTTTGTCTTTTACCTTATCTTCCCTATTAGTCACTCTGATAGGTATGAAGTGGTTACTTCAGAATTATTTTAATTTGCATTTTTCTAATTAGTAATTATTTAGAACATTTAAGTCATTGTTGATGGCTTTGATTCCTTCCTCTGAAAACCACCTGTTAATATCCTTTGACCATCTATCAATTGGAGAATGACTCAAATTTTGACAAATTTGATTGAATTATCTATATATTTGAAAAATATGGTCTTTAGCAAAAGAAACTTGCTATTAATTTTACCCACTCCCCAGTTTCCTGTTTATTTTGACTCCATTGTTTTGTTTGTGCAAAACCTTCTTCATTTTATGTAAGCAAAGGGTTGATTCTGTCCCCTAGACTAAACTGTTACTCAGCTTTAAATTAAGATTTTTTTTCCTCCTCCTCCTTCTTTTTCTTCTTTTCCTCCTCTACCTCCTCTTCTTTCTTCCTCTGCTGCTGATTCTACTACTATTGTTGCCGATATTACTACTACTACAACTAATGCTGCTACTACTACCAATATTACTACTACCAGTAGTTATAATAATACTAATGGTATTTTTCTCATGTTCAAAAAAAAATGGAAATTGTAATAATGTGGCTGAAAACCTGTTTGTTTTAGAAATGTAATATCAAAATACGTTTGACTGTGACTGTTCTTAACTTGGATCCAATTTAATTTGAAACTTTGTCCGGGCTCAGTCCCTGCTACACTGCAGGGGGTAGGTCGTGACCTCTGCTCTCCGCCTAGCCGCGGCTTTGGACGTCTCCGGTCCCGGCCCCAGGGGTTGAGGACGGGCTAAACCAGGCACAAGCCAGAGTGGTAGAGCAATGCAGATGTTTATTCAGCAGTTCACATCAGTCCAGTCCCCCCGAACCCCTTCAGAGCATAGCCTTATATTCCTTATCCCTTCCGGTTCTTGCTATCTGGCCCCTGATTGGAGAGCTCAGCCTGCTGTCGCCCCAGCCCCCTCCCCTTAGCTGGTTGTGTCCTGTGGCAATAGGGCAGGAGTCTCTCTGGACCTTCCCTCCCCCCTCGGACCATCTGCTTGGTCCTATCACAGGTGGCCAGGTGTGTTTTACTCTTACTGGGGCTCCCTCAGCACCTCCCCGAGGGCGGTATCGTGCCTTCTACACGAGCCTTCCCTGCACCCTTAGCCCGGAAGTCACGGGTGAGGCGCGTGATTGCCGGGGAGGGGCAGGTATAGACTCCCGGCCGTTACCTCTCTGCCCAGGAGGTCCAGGGACGGCCCCTGACAAAACTTTATCTTAATTTGCTCTCTAATCCCAAACCTTGATAATTGTTGGGGTGTTAGTTACAGAATAAAGCCCTAAAGTTCTCTAAATTATCCTCTTAAGACTCTAGAGTTCAGCTTCTTGTTATTAATGGTGATAAATTATAGGGTATTTTGAGAAATATTCTGATATGAGAGACAAACTTCTTCTCAATTCTTTTGGTCTAGAGTTTTCCTTTGTCAGCAAATTACTTTTTACAACATGTTCTTTGACTGATACTGCTGTTTCCTCTATCTCTACTTGCATATTTTTCCTATCTCCTCAGGAGATACCCCTGAGTAGTTAAATCCAAATTTCTGGTTATTATTGTTTTGGCTCAGATTAGTGTATACTAAGGATAAAAACAGAAGCTTAGACTTTGTTATTTCATCAGACAGTTACTTTAAAACGCAAGGCATTTAAGCAACATTTAAGTTCATTCTGTCCATTAAAAATGAGGATAAACAAATATTTACTGAGAAACATAAAGTTTCACATTTCTATATGGAATCATGGAAAAGTAAAATCCTTGAAAAAATTAAATGGAGGATCATTTTCAGGACAATGGGGGAAACAGTACACTTTAAACCAGTGTCACAACAGTCATATATATATATATATATATATATATATATATATATATATATATATATATATATATACATATATATGAATATGAATATATAACATATATAGTAATGTAAAAGTTTATAATAAAGCCATCTCCGACTGCCAAAGTTTTGAGTAAACAAACTAAGCACCTACTGTGTCTACTATTTACTGATGATAAAAGGGCTTCAGAGTCAGAAAAACTTTAAGTCCTGCCTCTGACACACTTCGAATGATCCTGGACAAATCACTTGTAGATCAGCTTTGAAAAAAGCAGTTTCCTCACCAGGGAGTTCCCTATACCAATAAAATCATAGGTACAGATCAATAAAATGGATTAAATTCTTAAGTAATAAAGAAACAGATGGACAATCTACATAATCTAGTTTTATAGCTATAACTCTATTACACATGTGTATATGAAGTATGAGCATATTTTATTTCCTGCAATGTAATATAGGTACTGAGAGAGGAGGAGGGGAGTGAGAACAGTAATTTCATGTGTGACAACACTGTCTATTGAGGTCAGAGAATGACTTCTCTGATAGTTGCTTGTATAACAAAAAAAATGAAAATTAACATTCTATGTGATCTTTTATGATGTCTAGAGAATCCAAAAATGGACCTGTATCCAATGGGTAGACACGAATAGATTTGATTTTCATCTTTGGAGGTGTTACCAAGACTGATCTGATCGCATATCATTTGAAGCTTTTGAATGAAGAGGCTAGGTATTTTCATCACAACAATATATGTAATACATTGTAATATTTATGTAATAAGAATTACTAATGCTATTTTACTGATGAGGTAACTGAGGTATCAGGGACATTAAGTTATCAGCTCAGTGTCACAAAGTAATTAATAGTGCTAGTTCCTGGCATTCTTCTGATTCTCAGTTCAATGTGTCTTATACTACAAGGTACCTATTTAATTATATGAGTTTATAAAATCTGGAAACCTGCTTCTATGACACAGTTATATTTGAAACTATAGGAAGAAAACTTTCCCCTTCCCACTTCTCATACTCATCTTTAAATTAGAGTTTTGTCTGTTTGGTGGTGGCAGGATTGGCTTTCAAGCCCAGTATTGATCATATGATGCACTGAAGTAAAATTCTTTCTAATATAGGCTTATTTTAGGATTAATAGGTCAAGCAAGGTAGGAAGACCAGAACAATAACATTCCATATTATCTTTGGCACAGGAATCCACAAATCTTTCTGGCAAATGGGTGCTTAGGTATATTACTTGAATATCTTCCATAAATGTTAAACAGTATTTTATAAAGCATAGCACACAATGAAACTCAAGTAAGAACTTTGTCTATTGAGCCAGAATGTGTGAATTTCAAATTGAATTTTTCATTTAACCTCTGGACTGATAATTCTTGGGGGAAAATGAAAGTAATATCTTTGAAATATCAAGCACATTTACAGCAAACAAGCTAAAGGAGAAATAAAGGTTGAAAATCCCATTCTTTTGTCAAGCATCAGCTTATATACAGCACATTAAAATATATTTTGATATTTGGAAAACAACAATTGAAGGACTTATGTACTGATTTAATGTTTGTAAAGTGCTTTAAAATATCATTTCTTATCATTACAACAAATCTATGAGGTTATGATTCCCATTTTATACATGAGGAAACTGAGGCTGAGACAGTTTAATTGACTTCATCGTTGTCACCAAGTTTGGAAATGTCTGATGCTAGATTGAAACTTAGGCTTTTCTTCACACCATAGCTCTATCCATTGCGCCGTCTAACTTTTTTTTCATTTTTGTATGATAAATCACCTTTTGAATAAATGTCCTATTTCTGGAGGCTGTCTTTCTAATTTTATTTATCAGATTTTTTCTCATTAAAATTTTGCACCAAAAAAATAATTTTCCATGAGTTTTTTTCTTCATAATATTTCTATAATCAAGATATTTTTTAAGGCCAATTTTCTATAGATTCTAAAACACTTGATAATCTATGTTACTGATTTTATGACTTTAAATATACATACATCTGTTTTCTCATTCCAAAAAAATCAATACAATTCAAAATACACACTTAAATAACATCTATATATATATTTTAACATTTGCAAAACAATATGCTAGTATTATCTTACTTGATACCTCCAGTTAGACAATATCCTTTGCCAATTATACAAATTATTAAACTGAGGCTAAAATACTTAAGATTTTTACCCTGTCTTCCTATAAATCCTCTATGAGGAGTCAAACTAACTTGATCAATACCTTGTTTTGATCTCCTGATATTATGTGAAATAAAAATATGCATATAGACCATCCATTGGTTGTTCCTTAAATAACCAGTAAAGATTGAGAATGACAACATCAAGAACATTCCACTAAAAAAAGACAACATCAAGCACAGGGACATAAATAAAAGGATTTTTATACAACAACGAGAAAACAAATGCCAAATTTGTTTAGATATTTGGTTTCCATAAACAGGGCTTGTGAAAAAAAAAATTGGAGCATGATTTTATGGATAAAAAGTTAGCCTTGGAGATAGCAAGACCTATATTCACATTTTACTTCTGTCAAATTCCTGTTGTCTATACAAGACATTAAGTTATAAGGTAATTCCTTATCTTCTTTGGAAGAGAAAGTTTCCTCACCAATAAGTTCACTCAACCAATAAAATTGTTGATCTCAGTAAATGGCCTTGCTTTCTACATCTCTGGGCCTCAGTTTCTTCATCTGTCTAAAGAGGGCATTGGATTAATTAGTCTCTTGGGCCCTTTCTAGTTCTACATTTATGACCTCATTTCCAACATGGAAATTTAATCATGACATTCTCAATAATGAATGGGTCAAACCCACAGCAATAATGAATATGAAAAGCAGTAATACTGATTAGAAAGTACCACAATGGCTTATAAGATATGAGAAGAGGTAAAGAAGTAGAAAATGATTATCAAGTTTCCATTCTTGTTAACAGAAAAAATGGTTGGTTGTCCTGTTAATAGAAATGAAGCTAAGAGTACAGAGGGTTAAGTTTGGGGCAAAAATAATGAGTTTGATCTAAGACCTATTGGTACTGGAGTGCTAGCCACTCATTAGAGAGGCTTACTTTAATAACATATTTATATAGTGTTTAAATCTTACCAAAACAGCAAATTATCTTATTTGAACTTTATGTCAACCTTTTGAAGTAGATATTGCAGGCATCATGATGTCAATTTTGCATCTAAAGTGACTGATACTCATAAAAGTTAAGAAATATCCCATGATCACAAAACTGGAGGTGAAATTTCAATATACATTCTCCTGACTTCAGGATTAGTAAACTATATACTAGGCTTTGCTTTCTGTCATAAAATTCTTTCTGTATTCCCTTCTTCCTCCAGATTCCTCCTTATTAGTCAGAAGTTGATCCACCTACTCTGCCCTAAATATTTCTCCAATCTGGATTTCTCTCCTCTCAGGAGAACTATAATAAGGGAATTGGATTTCATAGTTATTCTTTTTCCTATTCCATCCACTTATAATCATAAGTAAATAAATAATTCTCGGCGTTTTTCTAAGCCGTTTTTTGTAAAGATATATAAAAATAGACAAAGCGCTAAACCTGATAAACTTAAGGCATGGGTAAATTTATGAGAAATCTTCAAAATCTATGGTAATAGCTCCTTTTCTATTCATGTTGATAATTTTCTTCTTGGGGATGGCATTCATGAATTTCTTCCTTCTTAGGTTTTCTCTCATCTCTTCTCAGTAAATACTGCATAAGAAAGTTGCTAATGGCAGCTTGAGATGCCAGTGGATCAAATAAAAATCATTTACATATAAGAAGAAACTCTCTGGTTGTCATAATCTAATACTTTCTACTTGCATATGGAGGAAAGTCAACCTGTATGATTTCCTGACAGAAATGTACTTACAAATCTGGCATCAAACATTTGCTTCAAAGCCTATAATAGTCCTTTTGTGTGGCAAGTAAACACAGAATGAAGATGACATGACTCATGGACTTCACATAGAAGTGTTTTAAGAAATGCCTTTGTTATTTTCTGCATTTTTATGACAATTCCAAAGTAGTTTCAAAGTTCTGGGGAAAAATGTGGAATAGGTGATTCAGTGGCCAAGGCATTCATTTATTTGTTCAGTTTCAGCTTTGTCTGAATCTCTTGCTACCCTGTTTTCCCCCACTAACAAGAGATGATTTGATCAGTTTCAGGCAGCAAAATCAGTCTTTCAGTCAATGCAGAAGCTGTTCTCTGGACTAGGCTCCTTGGTTTGCCATCTGTTTGGGTAGTCACCAGAGCAGAAAGGTGGCACAGTTCTTTTTTAAAGAAAATAAGTGCTATGTGGATTCACTCTCTTTGCTAAGAAGAGTATTTGATTGTCAGCACAAATGTAAAACTCGTTAATCCTGAACTTCTGAAAATCTCAGCTTGTTTTATATACTGTATCAACTGTTTTCTTTATGACTTGAGATATGAACATAAAAATATTGTCCCTAAAGACTCATAATATTGTTTTAGGTTAATGGCTATGAACATAAGATTCTGATTTGAACATATGTTCTTATTGGAGGTTGAATTCTTTGCTGGGTTTGCTATTGATCAAAATATTCTTATAGGCATAGATTGTCCCATAAATCATTATTCCTCTCCACCTCTCCACCAATCTCTCTCTCTCTCTCTCTCTCTCTCTCTCTCTCTCTCTCTCTCTCTCTCTCTCTCTCTCTCTCTCTCTCTCTCTCTCTCTCTCTCTCCCTTTCTCTCTCTCTCAGAAATATACTACTCAGAAAAGGAAACATATTTTGACATTCCTGATGGGGGAGAGTGGACAAATTAATGAATTGAAGCTTAGTTGTTCTTCAACTCCCATTAGTATAAACTGACTTTCATTTTGCTTAAAATGTTTAGAAATGCAGCAAAATCAAAAATGTAGTATTTTGAGACCTTGGTAAATCATGCTACTGTGGATATTTGTTTCACAAGTACAAATCAACACCACTCTTCCCCTCCTCATAGAACATAATTCTTGTCTAGCCTGTGCTGTCCCTGACTTTTAGTAAATCTTTCACAAAGAGCCTTATCAATGGAATGATGACTTTTTTTCTTTTTAATTACATATTTTGAATGCCCCTGAAGCATATGGCCATGCTGGACATCTTATTTCTCACTAATGTTACATATTTGATTCAGTGCTACTTTGGGCTCATGTGGATTGATTGCTTCTTAATCTAGGGGCTTGACCACACAGGATCATATTTTAATTGTTTAGGTCATTGATTAACCTTTGAATATGAGAATATCTCCACAATATAACTTAAGTATATATCTAGAATGCTTCATATGTGAATCATATCCTCAATTGCTATATAGTATAATATAATAACATATATAATATAATATAGTTATTTGGCTATTGATTGAACAGACTATATGACATGCACAGAAAATCTATAAAATGCAAAAAACTCAATGAAGTAAATGCAAAAGCACAAAGTATATAAGGAACTGATATTAGGTTTTGCATTAGGACAATATTCTGTTATTCTGGCTAATGTCTCTACAATTTCATACACAATCTCTCTAAGATTTGTATAATAATATCTCTAAAATTATAAATTTAAAGCTAGTGGAGACTTTAGAAGTCAAGTACATCTCCCAGATGAGGAAAATGAGACTGAGAATTTGAAAATCCCCCAAGGTTGACTAGGGAGTATCTGAAACAGGAATTGAATTCAGATCTTCCTAATTCTAAGCTAATGATTCTATCCACTACATCACCTAACTGCTTCAAAACAAATCATCCGTGGATTAATCTACTTTTGAAAAGTAAAACTTTGTAATTTTTTGAATGAACAAAGATATTCTAGTTATTCTTGCACTGTCCTTTACTTTCCAAGTAGGAATACTGTAAAACATTCTCTAACTGAAAACTAGGCTGAGGGTTAGTACTTATTGGACCTATGTGTCCTTTTCTCCCTTTGAGAATTCTTCACCAGGTTCACTTTTCCAAATGTCGGTTAATGGATAAATTGTTCACCTGCATAGTTAGGTTGATTCCCAATCAGAGTAGGTCAGAAAGGTCTTTCAATGAATCTTGTACTGATTCACATAAGGTCAAGAGAGAACATGCACAAAGAGACAGACATACATTTTCAGACAAATGTACACCAGATGAGAAACTAAGGAAATATAATGACTATTGCTTTTCCTACCACCCAGAGATTCCAAGTATTTCTTTCTCCTCACTGGAAAGCTACCAGGAAAGAGAATGATAGTTCATTCCTTCAGAACTTTTGTATATTCCCTGTTTCAGCACAGCAGCCAATTGAAAAGTTGTTCATGACCATGCAATATGCTTCCAAGAAAAAATCAGAGAATGCTTCTCCATGTTCTGAAGTAGCAGCTCTATACCATACATTTGCAGATGGAAGTTCAGTAAGTTTGCATGTTGGGTTTTGGCAGCTATACATAGTACGTAAGTTTTAGAGACTGGACCTTTATTGGATTGGTCCGCCATTACATAAATTTATGTGATTTGTAGTCGCATCTGTTTCATTTTTGTTATTATTCATCTATTGTCTATGGCCAGACTATTTTAATTAATGTTTAATCTGTTCTGTACATCTCTTTGGCTCATTATCATTATTAGACTTAAGAAGTCAAAATACTATTGGCTTCTTTACACATAGCTGAGCCTGTCCAAAGGCAGGAGGTAGTATGTGTGGACAGATATATTCTGAAAGTCATTTCTGCTTAGTAGAACTAGTCAAATTTTATATTTATCTGACATAGCCTCCAAACCCCCAGGTTCTGCTCCAAGGTACAAAGAGTCACCAGGGTAGAATTCTTTGAGAGACATAAAAATGGATGAGGAATAAAATAACAAAAAACCTAACAACCTAAACACAACAGGTACAAGGAACACACATAGATTTGTATATGTATGCATGTATATAGGTATTTGTATAAACATATATTGTATATTTGTGTATATATACATGTAAGTACATCTGCATACATGCATGCATGTGTATGTGCACACACATATGTGTACGTGTATATATAACAGATACACACAAACACATTCATGCACACATAATCTAAACATAACATGTATGTACACCTATTGACCTAAACATAACAGGTACAAGAAATGCACACAAACACACACACAAACGCCACACAGAACAGAGCTTCATTGAAATAATCTTCCTTGACTTTCTGTGGACAGTGAATTCATTAAATCAGGAGAAAAGCCCTGCAGCCATGGACATGATTTGGATCTCATTTCCCTTGGTGAAATGCTTTTGAATTTTTTTTTATCAACCCACTTTTTTTTTTTCCATTGAAAGCTTTATAGGGATTGTTTACTTTCTGACCTGCAGCTCTTTGATTTCTTCCAACACTTGGAACTATAATCTTCACATGATATTTTCATGAGGACTTTTTTCATATTCAGACAGGGGGCTATCTTTGGCTTTGCTAAATCCTTGCTGTATATTTTATTGCCAGCATGTTTTCTGTTTCCTTTGTATATTACACTAATACCCTCAAAGTCTACAGAAGAGGCAAGTGAGAGGGGAAAAATCATTTCACTTCCATTTTTTATTGCTCTAAGTATAAATCTAATAGCATGCTGTGGAATCTGCTTAGTGTATGGTTTAAGCTAGAAAAAGCTATTTCTTTTGCACAGTCTCTTCCACTCAGATACTACTTTTGATGTTTGTATGGTAAGCACCATGTGGTTTATAGATTCAGTGGTTATGAGTATTAGACAGTTGCCTTGTCTTACATGTTAAGCCTTTTATATTTTCAAAGATGAATTATTAGTATCTAAGAAAGATTTAGAAGTCAACTCAAATTCAATATAATTCAATACATTATTAAGTAGGAGGGTATTTTTATAAAAATGTTTTGATATCAGAAAGGAATATCTTAAGCTTTTTAATATGTGTAGTAGCCTTGTATGTATCATACTCTGTATAAATTCCTCAGAAATTTTTTTATAGAAGCTATCATAAAACTATGGTTTGGAAATATACTCTGTTTCATCTCAAACGTTTTAAAAAGTGTATTATCCTGTTGATATTTTATTCAGCTAATCAAGGAAAATGAGAAAACTATACAATGTGTTGCAAAGGATTGATAAAATGAGATATATTTGCACCCTGTGCCATTAGTAAACATTTGGACTTAAAGTAATGCAGTACTTTTATCACTCTTAAAAGCATTTCTTTATCTCCTAGAAAGTCTATTAAAGTACATCTGCACAAGAGATAGAATTTGTATACTGCTCATAGGGAATCAAATAAAATGCTTTTTTCCTTTGTAGATTATTTTCATGTCTTACCTTTCTTGCCAAGAACTAATAGCAAAACATACTGGGAAATTATAAAAAAATTCCTAAACTCCTAAAAGTATGTACGGATACAGAAGCAATAATAATAGTAAACTATAAAGAAAGTCCATTTCACTTACTCTTTTCTACTTCCTCTGAGAATAATTGATTTACAAAAAATTGGGATATAAAGAAGTAATGAAATGGACAAGAGAAAAATAGTGCAAATGGAAAACAAATAATGTGGTAATAGCATCTTCTTTTTCATAATTTTTCTTTTCTTTGAAAAATTTCCATATTTGTATTACTATTATTTCTCTTTTTTAGATCAGGCTTGTGATTTTGTTGGTAGAGGGAACTATCAAAAGGAAAGCCCTCATAACAGTTCTGAACCATACCTATTCACAAATTAATGTAATAGAGTATTACCTCGGATATTTGCCTAGGCTCACTCAGTTAGTATGTTCCGGAAGCATGCCATGGATCCAGTTTTTGCTGATTCTGGGACCGATTCCCTATCTATTAAGTCACACTCATCACTGACTTTCTAAAACTTTAAGTAGATTAAGGGATTGAAGGGACCACAAGGATGGTGTAGAAGAGTCATATTCCCCAATACTATTAATTTTAGAAAAATAAAATGATTTCATGAACTCTTCAATATTCTATTCAGCATTATATACATATAAATTCTCCTGTAATATTCACTTCCTACAACAAAAAGTCATAAAACTGGGGATGATAGAATAAAATCTGTTTCTTTTAAATTCTATGCATAAGATACATTGCTCATATTTGTGGATATTTTCTTTATTTATACATGAAGATTGTAAAAGCTGTAGGTTATTTTATCTATTCCTGCTTCAGTGTTAATTTACAGTGTGACCTTGAACATGTCATTAAACTCTTGATTACTTATCTATAACATAGTAGGGTTAGATGAAAAGACATCCAAGGTTAATTTCAGCTCTATCATTTTATGAAGGATAATGAGTATAACATCTAAATGGAACAAAAGAGATATGCCAGTGTCACAATCAGCTCTTCTGTTTTAGCATTATGATTGCTTTGGCATCATAGTGGTCACTAAGTCTCTTACCAGTGAGTCCTGTAAATTCCTTGAGAATTTTTTACAGGTTGTTAGGAAGTTATCAATAAAAATGAATAATGAGTTGGAAATTATGCCCATTGTCTTGAAAGGAAAAGGCCATACATTATCTAGAGTAAAAATGTACACAAAATATATAGTTTCATAGAAATATAATTTTAAAATGAAAAATAGCTTCTGTAAATGAGATATTTGTTTTGATTTTATCCTCTAAATATCAAGACACAAAAGCAATCAAAAAAGAGAGGTATAAGTGACTTGTACACACACACACACACATACACACATAATGCTAACATATTTTAAAAACATTTAAATAATTAAAAAAATTAAAATAGCAAATTTTAAAAATCAACAAATCTTAATTTTTAAGGAAGGCAAATAGAATGAAAGATATAAGAAATGACACTATCTTTTTAGTTGAAACCTTGAAGGAAGAGAGAAAAAGTGCTGAATATTGCTCAATATAACTAGAAATAGTTAATAAGTTATCCAAACTATGTTCTATCTATATCGTTTCCCATATGCCTACAGACATAAATATGCACCCATGTTCACATTTTCTTGTCTTTTGATCCCTTTTTTTTTTTAGCTTTTGGTCTAGTCTTGCCATGCATAAATAACATTCATTAAAAAAAGAGGACTCCTTTCTTACCAGCTTTTCTCTGTATAGTTTCTTTGCTATTCTGTGTTGGCTATCTTTTTTCCAAGTTCAGACAATTCCTACCAAAAGCCATCTATGATACAGAAAGAACCACCTTTATTAAATTGGAGACTCTTTTCAACTCAATTGCTGCCCAAAATTTTTATTACCCTTAAACTATTTTTCTGACGATAACTGGAGAGGGCAGATGAGAAGCCACTAAACATGAGTTAAATGACTTCTAATTCAACAGATAATGATCAATTATAACAATACTACAAAGACAACTAATCATGCAGCTGTCTAATAGTTCAGGGCACCTTATGCTCAAGAGTAGCTATATTGACTCCAGGATGCTTGCTCAATATACAAGGGGACCACAAGGGAACTTAATATAGTATAAAGAGGTAGAAAAATGATACTTTAATTTGAGTTCAGGCTCCGCTACTTACTAACTATATAATAATTAAGAAGTTATGTGAGTCTTAATGAGTTTCCTTTTCTCATTCTTTAAAAAGAAACTAATCCTTGTACTACTTATCTGAACGATTCTGTTGTGAAAAAACACTTTGTTAATTATAAAATAGAATATATATATATATGTATGTACATACATATGCATGTCTATATCAGTATCTATTTAACTGACAGAATAACTATGTATATGTGTGGTTAATTAATAACTGAGAAAATAATCTCAGAAAAATGATTTATCAGCTAGAAATGTATTACAAATTTGTCTGTGGATACCCCAGTCAATCCAAAGACACTGAATACAGAGTGAGACAGATTTTTATATATTAAAAACAATTAATCAAATAAACCAATTAAATTTAAGAAAGCAAATAACTAGGATATAAACCTGTATACAAAACTGATTTTTAATTGGAGGAAAGATTAGGGACTTTCCAAATTGGAAGGGAAAGAATGAGTTTTGGTTAAATTGGGAATGATATGAGTATGTTTTGGTTTTTCTAGTCTTATAGTGCAGGAATGGCTGATATCCATGTATCCACCTGCATTTATGAAACAACAGATGCCTTATATTATCTAATTTTCCACAGATGATTTACAGGAAACAAGAGAGAGGAGAATACATGTAGCAGTAAAAGATGGAGTCAGTGTTCATGAGACACAATCTGATTTTTTCTCTATTCTTACATAAAATTATATAGCTTCTATTGTAGCTGCTCTTAACTCTATCTTCACACACACATTCAGTTTTATAGTTACTAAATACTTTTCTCACAAAAAATTCTTTGAGTTAGATAGTATCCATGTCTGTGCATATATGTGTATTTTGTATATTTACATATGTATTATATGTCTAGTTAATCATAAATGGTCAGCTAGTTGGTACAGTGGTAAGAATACCAGGTCTAAAGTTGGGAAGATTCATCTTTGTGAATTCAAATCTGATCTCAGGCACCTACTAGCTGGCCTGTCCCTGTTCAAATCACTTAACCTCATTTGCCCCAATTTCTTCATCTGTAAAATAATCGGGAGAAGTAAATGGCAAGCCTCTCTGATATCTTTGCCAAGAAAAACTCAAACGGGTTCACAAAAAGTTGAATATGACTGAAATGACTAAAAATCAACAAAAATCATAATACATCAACTAAGATAAAATTACATTCCTCTAACATTTTAAATGTAATATTGAAAAGGAGAAAGATCAATGAGGTGCAAAATATAGCATTTTATCAAAACTTGAAGAACTCTTAACGTTTATGTGTTGGGATTTTGTCATTAACTTCTTTTTTTAATAAATGCATTTTAAGAATATAACAATTAAAATCACTACAAAGATTCTGGGATTTCTTTCAAGTAGTGATCCATAGATTCTGTCCATTTCAATTTAACCTTTGATTCTACGGTCAATTTTCCTCGATAATTTCTTAAAATAGGATGTCCACTCCCTTTTGACTAAAATTGCTCCTCTCCTTCAATGAAGTATGAAATAGAAGGGGGTAAAGGTAAAGAAGTTACCAAAAAACATTTGCTCTAGTCTCCAGTGCTAGCACAACGATTCCTTTTAGTCTCTTTTTGACTAGTTGCCAGATCCCTTTACTGTCTCCGTCCTGAAAAGTTCCCAGGCTGTTATCGCTCATTTTGCCACCACCTGGTCCCAGAATTTGTGTTTCATCCATGTATAAGCCTCCCCTTCACATATCATAGATCTCTCCAACGTATTTTTCTTTGGGGTTAACCATCATCTTGCTCTGACCATTTGATGGTTCTGCCACTCCAGATTTCTATTTGACATGTTATTTTAAAGTTATTTTCAGAGGAAAGTGTTGTGAGAGCTCAGCAGAATACTTTCTCTACTCTGTCATATCTTAAAAGTGAGAAGAAAAACTCCCAAGAATATTATAGCCAACTTATACAGCTTCCACATCAAAGAGAAAATACTTCAAGCAGAAAGAAAGAAACCATTCAAATGTCGTGGAGCCACAGTCAGTATAACACAAGATTTTGTAACAAGTACATTTAAGTAGCACAGGACTTGGACTATAGCATTTAAAAAGGCAAAGGGGCTAGGATTGCAACCAATAATATTCTTCACAGCAAAACTGAGTAAAAATCCTTCTGGGGAAAAGTGATATTTAAAGATATAGAGGACTTTCAAACATCCCTGATGAAAAAGAAAATTTAACTTTTAAATAGAATATATATCATAAAGTACTGATGTTTACCTTTTATATAAGAAGATGAGACACAACTTACAAGAATTTTATCATTATTAGGACATTTAAAATGATTTGCTATAATCAGGTTCCAGGAGTGAGTCAATTATATTTGAATGATGTGAAAAAATGGATAGGCAAGAAAAAGGAATACTACAGGAGAGGGGAAAAGAAGAGGATGGATGGGGGAAATTATCTCACATAAAGGAGGTAAAATGGAAGAGATTTTAAGTGGAAAGGGAAATAGTAGATAGAGAAAGGCAACTCTTGTACTTTACACATCTAAATTGGTTTAAATAGCACACACACACACACAAATATAATCAGTTGTAAATGTAAATTCATCCTATACAACAGAGAAAGTGAGCCTGATAAAAGGGAGGGGAGACAAAAGAAGGCAGAGACAGAAAGAAAAAAAAAAGAAGCTAGAAGTCAGAAGAAAAACACATACTTTAGATAAAGGGACAGAATAAAAAGAGAGAGGAAAGGATAATGAAGAAAATGTGATAGAATGAAGGGCACAGTTAATAGCCATAACTATGAATGAGGATGCAATGAATTCCCCCATAAAAATGAAGCAGATCAGAAAACAGAATCCAAAAATTTGTTGTTTACAAGACACAGACTAAAAACAGATAGACATACACAGAGTTAAAATAAAAAAACTGGAGAAGAATCTATCATGCTTCAGCTGAAGTTAAAAAGGTAGAGGTGGTACTTGATCTCAGACAAAGCAAAAGCTAAAATAGAACCAATTAAAAGGGATAAGCAGAAAAAATGTGTCTTGATAAAAGGATCCATAAAAAAACTTAGTAATATCAATACTAAACATAGTGCACCAAATGTCATGCCATACAAATTATCAAAAGGAAAAATTAAATGATTTACAGAAGGGAACAGATAATAAAACTACACTATTGGGGGACTTAAATTTCCCCTTGCAGTGCTAGATAAATCTAGTCATAAATAAAAAAAAAATAAATAAAGGAGATGAGTGAAATATTAGCAAAGCTATCTGTGACATAATTCTGGAGAAAATGAAATGGGAATAGAAAGGAGTATATCTTTTTCTCAGGTGCACATGGCATCTTCACAAAATTAAGAGCCGAATGCAGAAAAGTAGAAATTTCTAATACACCTTTTATAGCTGTTCAATTGTTTCAGTCATGTCCAATTCTGTTAATTCCATTTCTTGGCAAATACATTGGAGTGGTTTGCTGTTTCTTCTCAAGCTTATTTTACAGATGAGGAAACTGAGGCAAACACCATTAGGTGATTTACCCAGGATCACACAGCTAGTAAGAGTTTGAAGCTGGATTTGAAAATCAGAAAGATTGGTCTTCCCGACTCCATTTCCTTCACACTATTCCCTGGGGCCACATAGTTGCCCATAATGTAGTAAAATTGTATTTAATAAAGGACCATGGAGGGATAAATTAAAAGATAGTTGAAAACTAAATAGTCTAATTCCAAAGAATGTGTTAGTCAAAGAACAAATAATATAAACCACCAATAAATTCATTAAATAAAATATGAACAATGAGATAATATCACAAAATTTATAGGATGCAGACAAAGCAGTAATTAGAGTCAATTTATATTTCTAACTGCATACATTAATAAAAGATAAGACCAATGAATTGGGCACAAAATCAAAATACTAGAAAAAAGAACAAATCAAAAACAGCCAATTTAATACCTAAGTGGAAATTTTGCATACCAAAGTAGAGATTAAGAAAATTGAAAGTTAAAAAAATGAATAATAAATAAAAAATATGAGATGGCTTCATGGAAAAAACTAGACAAATGAGTGATCAATTTGAGTAAAAGAAGAAACAAAACGAGATTGTTAGCATCAAAAATGAAAATGGTGAATTCTTTGATCCAGTATAAGAAATTAAAGAAAAGGGTAAAGGACCTATTTTTACAAAAAAAGTATTTACTGCAACTTTTTGTTGACAAAGAATTGGAAATTGAAGGGAGGACCACTAACTGTGGGATAGCTGAACATATTATGTTATACGATTGTGATGGATTACTATTGCACTTTAAGAAAGGATGAACAGGGAAAGAAAATAACCTTGACTTACATGAACCGAAGCAAAGTGAAATGAATGGAATCAGGATAACCATGTAAAGAAGAACAGGAATAATGTACAATGATCAACTGTGAATGACTTAAGTATTCTCAGCAGTACAAAAATCCAAGAAAAAATCCAAAAGATTTATGATGAAAACTGCTGTCCTCTTTCAGAGAGAGAATTGGTGAATTCTGAATGTCGATTAAAGTATGCCTTCTAACTTCATTTATTTTTAATGTCATATTTTGTTTGTTATCTTCTGCAGCATGGTTAATATGGAAATATGTTTTCCATTCTGAATGTGAGGGGAGATTTGTGAAGGAGAAAGAGTGATAGAGCTCAAAATTAAAAAAACATATATTAAAATTTTACATGTAATTAGGGAATATTTCATGAAACAGGTGAAAAGAATTTTTAGAAAATTACTACAAAAAGGTGAGCATTTTTAGTACTGTTTACCTTCCAAAAAGTTTTGATTCACAAGTCACCATAACAATTTTCTAGTCCTTTGTAGGTCATAGGATTATTTACTTGTCTTTTCATTCACAGTGGCATTTCATGTGATATTGTTGCATTTAATTTGCCATTGAATTATAATGCCAATTACTCTGAAGTCATTCTTTACATGTTGACATATGATAATAGAATATTAATGTCTATCATTAATCATAAGAGGTTATGATAGGGACTGGACTTATAATTTCATTCATATAAGGAGAATTCCACTAAAAGCTAATTTCTTTCACTAGAGAAAGTCATCATCTTCTCTGGAATTTATACTTTTAAAATATTGCCCAGACTCTGCAATATTGTGTATTTATCAGTGTCACAATCAGTATGTGTCAGATTGGGATATGAGCCCATGTCTAGCTTTGAGAACAATTTTCTACCCATTAAAACATACTGCCTCATCAGTACTTTTCAGAATTTACTCCCTGTTCCTAACTCATGTATTTAATTAGAGAGGAATTTTTCTACAAAACTGCATAGGCACTGTGGTTATATATCTAAATTGAAAATACATATCCATGGGGAAATTTAGAAGAATAAACATGACTGAAAGATCTAGTTAGATAAATTTAGTACCATCAGAACAATGTATATTCCAATCATGTGAAAATTTATTCCAGTAATTTGGACAGCCAATCTCCTCCATCATAAATCTTGGACTTTTCATCAATTTGCCTTTACTTTTCTTAGTATAGTTTTGATTTCACACCTTCTCCGTTTTTGCAATTTGCTCCATTTTGAGAAACACACTTTGACGAAATAGGCTGGATCTGTTGACTTTTATTTGCAATGTGTTGATAGTAGTTTCTGAGAGTTATATTAATGAGATACTCCATACAGGAATGAAAAAAAATGGAATATGTGTTTCACATATAAGATATATGTGCATATGTTCTCTATTCCATATGATGGTACACATATACATATACAGAAACACACACACACACACACACACACACAGAAAGAGGCAAACTGCATTCTTTTTTAGCAGATAGACCAAATAAAACAAAACTAATTTTATCCAAAGAGCATTTATTAAGCTCACGTTCTGTAGAAATCACTTTCTAGAGCTCTTTTGCTGTTGTTCGTTTACCTTTCATGCTTTTTAAAATTTTTATTAAATAATTCTATTTGTTTTCAGTGTTCTACAATCACTTCTTTATATCTTAGAATTTTTTCCTCTTCCTCCCCACTCTCTTTGGGATGGAGTCCCAGAAGTGATATTGCTGGGTAAAAGGGTATACACATTTTTTGTAGCCCTTTGGGCATAGTTCTCAGTTGTTCTCCAGAACGGTTGGATGAGCTCACAGCTCCACCGACAGTGAATTAGTGTTTGAACTCTCTCACATCTTCTGTAACATTTATCATCTTCCTGTTTTTTCATGTTAGTCAGTCTGACAGGTGTGATGTGGTACCTTGGAGTTGTTTTGATTTGCATCTCTCTAATCAATAGCAATTAAGAGCTTTTTCATATGATTATAGATAGCCTTAATTTCTTCCTCTGAAAATTCCCTGTTCATATCCTTTGACCATTTGCCAATTGTGGAATGACTCGTATTCTTGTACATTTGACTCAGTTCTCTACATATTTTAGAAAGGAGGCCTTTATCACAGGCAGTAGTTGCAAAAATTCTTTCATAGTTTTCTACTTCCCTCCTAATCTTGGTTGCATTGGGTTTGTTTGTGCAAAAACTTTGCAATTTAATGTAATCAAAACTATCCATTTTGCACTTCATAAGTTTCTCTAACTCTTGTTGGGCCATAAATTTCTCCATTCTCCATATATCTGACAAATGTGCTATTCCTTGCTCCCCTAATTTGTTCATAGTGTCAATCTTTATACCTAGTTCATATGTCCATTTGGACTTTATTCTTGTGTTCAGTGTCAGGCATTGGTCTACGCCCAGTTTCTCCTACACTGTTAGCCAGTTTTCCCAGAAGTTTCGTCTAACAATGAGGTCTCATCCCAGAAGCTGGGGATCATGGGTTTATCAAAGAGTAGATTGCTATATTCATTAAATACTGTCTTCAGTACATAACCTACCCCACTGGTCTGCCCCTGTGTTTCTTAGCCAGTACCAAATGGTTTTGATAATTACTGCTTCATAATACAATTTGAGACCTGGTAGGGCTATGCCCACCCTTCCCTACCATTGATTTTCATTTGTTCCCTTGATACTGTGGGCCTCTTATTCGTCCAGATGAACTTTGATATTATTTTTTCTAGCTCTACAAAATAATTATCTGGTAGTTTGTTATGGCATGATAAGTAAATTCATTTTGGTAGAATTGTCATTTTTATTATATTAGTTCAGCCTACTCACAAACAATGGATGTTTTTCCACCTACTTAGATCTGACTTTATTTCTGTGAAAAGTGTTTAGTAATTGTGTTCATACAGTCCCTGCGTTTGTTTTTCCAGGTAGACTCCCAGGTATTTTAGAGTGTCTACCATAGGTTTAAATGCGATTTCTATGTCTATCTTGTGCTGTTGGACTTTGTTCGTAATATATAGAAATGCAAATAATTTATGTGGGCTTGTTTTGTAAATTTCAACTTGGACAGGGTTGTTTATGATTTCAGGTAGTTTTTTGACTTGATTCTCTGGAATTCTCTAAGCATGTCATCATATCATCAGCAAAGAGTGATAACGTAGTTTCTTCTTTGACTCTTCTAATTCCTTCAACTTCTTTTTCTTCTCTTCTTGCTACATCTAGCACTTCTAATACATACTGAATAATAGTGGTGATAACAGACACCTCTGTTTCACCCCAGTCTTATTAGAAATGCATCTAGCTTGTCCCCATTGCATATAATGCTTGCTGATGGTTTTAGGTAGATACCGCTTATTATTTTATAGAAAGTTCCATTTATTTCTATCCGTTTAAGTATTTTCAATAGAAATGTATGTTGTAATTTGTCAAAAAGTTTTTTCTGCATTTATTCAGAAAATCTTGTGGTTTCTGTTAGATCAATAGTGCTAATAGGTTTTCCAATAATGAACCAGCTCTGCATTCATGATATAAATCTTACCTAATCATAATAATAATCATCATTCTCGTGATAAGTTGGTGTATTCTTTCTGCTAATATCTTATTTAAAACTTTTGCATCTATATTCTTTAGAGAAGTCGATCTATAATTTTCTTTCTCTGTTTTGACTCTTCCTGGTTTAGGTAGCAGAACCATATTTGTATCATAAAAAGCATTTGGTAGGATTCTTCTTCGGCAATTTTTCCAAATGAGTCTATATAGTATTGGAATTAACTATTCTTTAAATGTTTGATAGAATTCACTTGTAAATCCATCTGACTCTGGAGATTGTTTCCTAGGGAGCGCATTGATGGCTTGTTCAATTTTCTTTTCTGAGATGGGTTTTTTTAAGTGCTCAAAATCCTCTTCTATTAATCTGGGCAATTTATATATATTTAAATAATCATCCATCCCATTTAGATTGTCAAATTTATGGGCATACAGTTGGGCAAAATAGTTTCTAATTATTGTTTTCATTTCCTCCTCTTTGGAAGTTAGCTCATCCTTTTCATTTTTGATATTGGAAATTTGGTTTTTTCTTCTTTCACTTTTTTTAATAAAATTGACCAAAGGTTTGTCAATTTTATTGGTTTTTTTCATAAAACCATTTCTTAATTTTATTTATTGGTAAAATAGTTTTCTTAATTTCAGTTTTATTAATCTCTCCTTTGGTTTTCAGCATTTTAAATTTGATATTCACTTGGGGATTTTCAATTTGTTCTTTTTCTAGCTTTTTCAGGTGTATGTCCAATTCATTGATCTCCTCTTTATTTATTTCATTCATGTAGGCATTTAAAGATATAAAACTACCCCTATGAACTGATTTTTCTGTATCCCACAAGATTTGGTAAATTGTCTCATTATTGTCATTCTCTTGAATGAAGTTGTTGATTGTTTCTACAATTTGTTGTTTAACCCCACTCATTCTTTAGGATTAAATTGTTTAATTTCCAATTAGTTTTTGGTTTATATTTCCATGGCCTTTGGATACATATAAGTTTCATTGCATTATGGTCTGAGAAGGATGCATTGACTATCTCTGCCTTTCTGTACAAGATTGTGAGGTTTTTATGGCCTAGTATGAGACTAATTTTTGTATATGTGTCATGTACCACTGAGAAAAGCATATATTCCTTTCTATCCCCATTCAGTTTTCTCCAGAGATCTATCATATCTACCTTATCTAGAGTTTTATTCACCTCCTTAACTACTTTCTTGTTTATTTTGAGGTTAGATTTATCAGCTTCAGAGAGGGGGAGGTTGAGATCCCCCACTAGCATAGTTTTGCTGTCTATGTCTTTTCTGTAACTCCATTAACTTCTCCTCTAAGAATTTGGATGCTATACCACTTGGATGCCATATATGTTTAATAATGAAATTGCTTCCTTGTCTATGATGCTTTTTAGCCGGATATAATTTCCTTCCTTATCTCTTTTGATTAGATCTATTTCTGTGTTCACTTTTTCTTAGATAAGGATTGCTACTCCTGCTTTCTTTACATCAGCTGAAGCACAAAATATTCTGCTCCAACCTTTTACCTTTACCCAGTGTGTATGCCCTCTTTTCAAATGTCTTTCTTATAAACAACATATTGTTGGATTATGGTTTTTAATCAGTTCTGCTATCTGCCTCCATTTTATGGGAGAGTTCATCCCATTCACATACACATCTATAATTACTATCTGTGTCTTTCCCTCCACCCACTTTCCCCCTGTTTATGCTTTTATTTTTTCCTTCTCCCTTCCCCTCCACAATATAATTTTAACTTTTGACTGCTGCCTCCCTCCATTTTCCCTCCTTTCTTTCAGCCCCACTCCCTTTTAACTCCCTTTTCCCTTACTACTTCTTCGTTCCCTTTTCCTCCCCTCCCTTTTCTTTACCATTTCCCCTCCCACTGCCTATAGAGCTAGCTGTATTTGTATACTTAATTTTGTTGTACCCTCCTTGAATCCAATAAGATGAGAGTACCTTTCAAACAATGTGCATCTCCTTCTATTCTTTTCCTCTACTGTAATATACTTTTGTGCTTCTCCCTGTGATGGAATTTATTTTTTACTTTCTGCTCTTTTTCACATCTCCCTTTACAATCTCTTTGCACCCTCAAATCACTTTTGTTATCTTCACATCATGTAATGTATACCCACTCCCTCTATCTATGTATATCCCTCTTATGTTTCATAACACATATACAATTCTCATAATTAACAAGTATCATTTTCCTTTATAGGGATGTAAACAGTTTGCCCATATTGCATAACAACTTTTTTTCCTGCTTACCATTTTATGACTCTTTTGAAAGCTATGTTTGAAGATTGAATTTTCTGTTGACTCTGGCCTTTTCATCAGGAAGGTCTGGAAATCCCTTATTTCATTGAATATCCACCTCCTTGCCTGAAATATTATGCTCCACTTTGCTGGGTAATTGATTCTTCATTGTAGTTCCAGCTCTTTTGCCTTGTGGAATGCCACATTCTAATTACTTCAGTTTTTTAAAGTAGAAGCTACAAAGTCCTGTGTGATCCCGACTGTAGCTGCATGATATTTGAATTGTTTCTTTCTGGCTGCCTGTAGTATTTTGTCCTTCACTTGATAGTTCTGGAATTTGGCAACGATATTCCTTGGTGTTTTTAGTTTGGGATTCCTTTCAGTAGGTGAACATGGATTCTTTCAATGACTTTTTTTCCCCCCCTGATCTAGGACTTCTGGGCAGTTTTTCTTGATGATTTTTTGGAAGATATTGTCCAGGCTCTTTTTTTCATCATGGTTTTCTAGTAGAGCAACAATTCTTAGATTTTTCTCTCTTGCTTCTATTTTCCAGGTCAGTTTGTTTTTCCAATTAGATCTTTTACACTTTCTTCTATCTTTTCATTCTTTAGATTCTGTTTGAATGATTCTTGTTCCAAGAGTCATTAGCTTTTATTTGCCTGATTCTATTTTTTATCAAATTGTTTTCTTCAGTTAACTTTCATGTCTCCTTTTCCATGTGAATTATTTTCTACAGTTCGGTTTTGTATTTCCATTTTTATTTGTTCAATTTTTCTTTTTAATTCTTTTGTGATTTTTTTCATATTTTTAAAATCATTAGCCAGTTTTTCATCTATTTCTCTAATTTGGCTTTTAAAATACTTCCTGAGCTCCTTTAAGAATTTTCTTTGGGCTTGAGACCAGTTCATATTCTCTTCTGAAGTTTCAAGTGAGAGTACAATCTCAAGCCTGACCTATTTGGTATTCATGTTTTGGTCTTTGAAACTGTAGAAATTTTCTGTGGTCTTTTCTTTTCTGCTCTTCTTCTTAATCATGATGATGAGGAGCACCCTTTTCCTGACTTTTAAAGTAGATTTTTGCTTCTGGGGCACAGGGGGCTCTGTCAACAATTCTAGTGCCTAGAAGTTGATGGTTTGTGTGCTTTGGCCTCTGGTTCTGTCAGCTAGAAGCTAAAATGCTGCAGCTTTCCTGGTACTGAGTTGGCTGGTGTTGGAAAGCAGAGGTCAGGTGAAGTCTTTCTGGGTTTTCCCAGGGTTACTGCTGCTTAGTTAAGCGTGGGGGAGGGGTGGTGTGGTCACAGGAGATCTCTGTTAAACTGGAGCATAGGATCCCATATGCACTAGTGTTTTCTCAATTCCCCTGGGGTGCAGATACATGCCTGTGGTCCTGGTGCTGGCAGTTACAGGCTCCACCCCACTGGGGTTCAGGATCTCCTCCAGGTTTGCTGAGGTGGGACTATCTGGGACAGCTCCAGTCCTGCACTTGTCCCCTTCAGCCACAGAAAGAGGGACCCTCTTTAGTGATTTTCCTAGCCTCATGGGCTAAGAGACTGTTTACGCCTTCTGTTGATCCCACTGTTCCAGGATTTTTCCTGGAGAAATATTCTCTGGATTTTTCAAAGTCAACAATGGGAGGGAGATAGCAATTACTGATCACTCCACCCTCTTGACTCCTGGAAGTTCAAGTAGGTGATGTATGGACATTTAATCGTCCAGGCTGATAGCATCAGGAGTGGCTGCTACAGATACCTGGGATTATATGCTTCACTCTCCCTTGGTTCCTCTGAACTCCTGTCCTGAGCTGATGTATTTGAGAATCCATGGTGCCTCTGCAGCTTCAGGTGAGCTGGGGCTTCCTGCTTGGCCCTACCATGGCAGGGGCATGCTGATAGACCCTGTGCACTGTGTGTTCCTCCAGTCCCACACAACACATCCTTACCTTTAACCTTCCAGTCTGTCCTGGGCTAGAAATATGTCACATTCTGTGTCCTATTGGATTATAGCCCTCCAAAATCTGTTAAGATTCCCTTTTTAGAGGTATCTGAAGGAATTTGTCTTAGAGTTTAAGTGAGTAGCTGCTCTTACTCTGCCATCTTGGCTCCACTCTTCTCTGCAGTTCTTTAGAAAAAATTAGAAGAGTTTCAAAGAGTTAACAATCTTATTGGATTCTAGAATATATAAATAAACATATGTAGATATGATAATTTGAAGACAGTCTACTGTTAAATATAAAAGTCCTAACCAGAACCATCAAACTTTGGTTTTGGTTGCCACACCAGGAATCGTCTAGTCTATAAGTGTCAAACGGTTAAACTGAATGGGCCAGCTGTTGAGTATGATCAGAAACAGATTAAAATAAAATTAGGAAATGTTTAACAAATTAAATGTAATGTACATAATGTCAATCTGTGAGTTTCTAAGTTAATATGCAACTTTTAGGGATTTGTTTCTCTTTGAGTTTGACAGCAGTGATTTTCTTCAATCTTGCCATTACAGAGATAAAAAAAAAAAAACAAGTAGAGATATTAATTATTTCAAGAATACATCAAAGAGAGAAGATACTAAAAAGTTATTTTTACTCACATAATATTTTAAAAAATCTGAAAAGCAAATGATGCTAACAACTGCTGAATACGGCTAAAACTTTTGTAAAGATTTTCCCTTTTTGTATGCCATCTATAGGTTTCCTATCAATTAAAAACATGTAAATAGACAAGAAATTACATTTAAAATAAGAATAAATATATGAAAAGAAAATGGAGACAAATTTTTTATCCATATTTATCATTTTAATATATAAACTTTATAACTTATCTGGAAAAATTTCTGATAGAGTAGCAATAACATATTCTTCACCTAAATCTAAAAATATTTTCATTCATATTTCCTTATGATATATTTATGATTATACATAATGTTCAGGAAAAGCTCTGCAGCCCCAGAAACATATATTTGTATGTACTCAAAAGATGTGTTGCATTTTTATTTTTGGAGGACAGATCAGCAAAGTTGCTGATATTGTATATGTCTTGATTTTATGACCAGTGATAAAATAAAATAATAAATTTACATTTCTAAGTAGAAAAAAGATGAAATAAGTTTTTCTCTAAATTAAATTTATTTTCTTTAATACCAATTCAATGTATTTAAATTTCAGCAAGCAAAAAATCTACATCTCTTGCACTGAATAATAGTTTTAGGGCAAAAGATGCTCCAATCTTGTATTGACCTTTCCAGAATAGTAATAGGGGGAGATAAGTTGAACTTCATTGTTATTATTCAATTTTAATTAAATAAATAGTTGAGAGATTGGTATAAAAGGTATAGGAAAATGATAGGGGAAAAATAAATGTGTGTTTAGTGTTAACTCCTCTCCACGTAGTTTTATTCTAATGACTTTTCCTGATATGGAAGTGATCTTGGTTTCTCACAATATTTTTTCAGCGGACTGCAAGTTCTGGCAGGATATATTGCATTGAAAAGTCTCCCGCGATGGTCGTGGCAACAGTTTGTATATGCTATCCAAGAACAGAGTAAAGTACAGAAAAGATTATTGCTAGCAGGTGTTTTGATAATATATTTTTGCTCATTGTTAATGTAATTTGCTTCTTAAATTGGAAGATCTTTCCCATCCATTAATAGGCCCATGCAAGAGTCTGAGTCACATGGAGTCTGGGGTGGCAGGAGCTTACTGAAAGGGTGGAACAGGAAGGAGTGGAGCAGGAATGATGGAACAGGAAGAGGCAGAGTTGGAGGAGAGCTGAGAGGAAGTTAGTCATGAGAGCACTCAGTGCTAAGAAGGATGCAGGCTGCTGGCTAGTGTGAGTGAAAGAGCTTGTTTGTTATTTTTTTAATGGAGCTGATTTGTGGGAAGCCTAGAAGGGGTAGGGTTGGGATCATACTCTCCTCTGCATTGTTATTGTGTAAAGTTTACATGGATTTGTCTTTCCAGTGTGTACATAAATGTTTTGGTTCTGTCTTCCAGGTGGAGAGTCTGTTGTATTTCACATTTCAGAATTTCACTGGGATATTCATGGCTGCCGTAGGCTCTATGAATGTCAGTTTGGCTCTATCGCAGGGTCTCCACTTGCTGATATATTATTGTTCTATGGTAATCCAGTAAACAAAGACAACATGAAATACTCATTTATTTTTGAAGACCTCCTTTGCTTCTGAAGTGAAGTGGAGATAGCTGGGTGGAGGGAAAAAAAGAGTGGATGGAAATGATACTTTGATACTCAGAGTTTTTGGGTCATATATAAACATTATCATAACTAATATATTTTTGAATATGGGTTCCTTGTTCAATTACAATGTATAAATGCTACCAGAAGAACAGATCATATGGATTATGCCATTCTTCATATAAATTAACCAAGAAAAAATGAAATTGGTATTAAATGGAAGGATGCTCAGGCCTTCTTATGAAAGCATAAAAATGGATTTGGATATGTGTGATGTACCAAAAACCATGATTCCATAAATACTGTGCATCTAAGTATTATTAGTAATTATTTGAGGAAAAACAGGAAAAAATTTTTATAATGAATCGCCAACTCCTGAAAAGTTGTGCAGGTCAAAAAATTCTATGAAAAATTCAATAATATTCTTAATATGTTTTAATAGCCAATAGCCCAAATTCCAGTGTGGGCATAGGGAAGGAGAGTGGAAAGAAGTATAAGGGGTTAAAATGTGAAAGCTTTATAGTTGACTCATACCTAAATACCATTAATACTTTATTTAAGAGAGGGGCAGAATAAAGATGGTGGCATAAGGTAGGAACGCACATGACCTCTCCCCCAAATCTCCATACATGCCTTTAAAATGACTCTAAACAATTTGTAAAGTATCAGAACCCACAGTAAGATGGAGTGAAACAATTTGCTAGCACAAGATAACTTAGAAAGTTGGCAGGAAATGTCTATTGCACCAAGGTGAGAGAGGACCACAGTCAAACATAGGCCATGTCAGCACAGACCAGGCCATTTCAGACAGAGACCAAGCAAACCAGGAGCAAGCCTAGGGGTGACTGAATCAGTGTCAGAAGTAGCAACTTCTGGAGCTCTCAGAACACAGATGTTAAGGGATAGGACAAGTAATCAGCAGGAGATTGCAGGGGTCTCTCTGCTGGCACTGGGGCAGGAATCTGTTTCTTTGCCCATACTAGGATCCGACTCACAGTCTTGAGTGGCAATCCTAGGATGAGGAGGAGCTCTACCATAGCAGAGATTGGAGCCACAGAGGAAAAGGGAACATCTTCATGGTTCCAAGACAGAGAAGAGTGTTTGTGGACCCTAACAGACCAGAGCACAGGCCAGAGGATGAGTAAATACTTCTTATATCACACAAGCCTATAATAGTGGAAAAATCACAGCTGCCTGGAAGTATTTCTGAAAACAGTTGCATAAAACCCCTGATGCTTGAAACGTTGTGCTTTCTATCCTTAAAGCAGACCTTATTTTAACAAAGGACTTAAAAGAAAAGTAATAGGTTAGAAAAAAGAGCAAACAACAAACAATTATGACCTTAGAAAGTTACAGTGTTGACAAGGAACATCAAATCACTCAGATGAAGGAGACAACAATATCAAAGCTCCTATATCCAAAGCCTCCAAGAAAATGATGAATTGGTCTCAGGCTACAGAAGAACTCAAAATGATTTTCTAAAGATTTATTTATTTATTTATGTTAAGTTTTCAACACTCATTTCCACAAAATTTTGAGTTCCAAATTTTCTCCCCATCTCTCCCCTCCTCCCACCCCAAAATGCTTTGCATTATGTTGCCCCCTTCCACTGATGTGCCCTCCCCACTAACACCTCTCCCTTCCCTTATCCCCATACTCTCTTTTGTCCTGTAGGCAAGATAAATTTCTATACCCCATTACCTGTATTTCTTACTTCCCAGTTGCATGCAAAAACAATTCTCAACATTTGTCCTTAAACTTGAGTTCTAACTTCTTTTCCTTCTTCCCTCCTCACTCATCCCTACTGCGAAGGCAAGCAATTCAATATAGGCTATATATGTGTAGTTTTGCAAGATTTCCATAACAGCCATGCTGTGTAAGACTAACTATTTTTTTTCTTCATACCATCTTGCCCTCCCCCCCCATTTCTTCTATTCTCTCTTTTGACTTTATCCCTCCCTAAGAGTGTCTACTTCCAATTGGTCTCTCCTTCCATTTTCCCTCCCTTCCATCCTTCCCTCCACACCCTGCTTATCCCCATCTCCCTTACTTTCCTGTAGTCTAAGAAAATTTTCCATGCCAAATTGAGTGTGCATGTTATTTCTTCCTTGAGCCAAATGTGATGAGAGTAAGTTTCACTTTCTCCCCCTCTCTCTTCCTCCCTTTTCCCCTCCATTTGAAAAGCTTTTGCTAGTAAGTCCCTTGTGATTTATCTTTCCTGTTTACCTTTTCATGCTTCTCTTGATTCTTGTGTTTGTTAGTCAAATTTTCTTTTCAGCTCTGATATTTTTATGAAGAATACTTGCAAGTTCTCTATTTCATTGAATGGCCATTTTTTCCCCCTGAAGTATTATACTCAGTTTTTCTAGGTAGGTGATTCTTGGTTTTAATACTAGTTCCTTTGACTTCTGGAATATCATATTCCAAGTTCTACAGTCCCTAAATGTAGAAGTTGCTAGATCTTGTGTTACCCTGATTATATTTCCACAGCACTCAAATTGTTTCTTTCTAGCTGTTTGCAATATTTTATCACTGATGTGGGAACTCTAGAATTTGGCTACAATATTCCTGGGAGCTTATATTTTAGGATCTCTTTCAGGAGGTAATCAGTGGATTCTTTCAATATTAATTTTGCCCTCTGGTTCTAGAGTATCTGGGAAGTTTTCTTTGATAATTTCATGAAAGATGATGTCTAGGCTTTTTTTTTTTTATCATGGCTTTCAAAGAGTCCCATAATTTTTAAATTTTCTCTCCTGGATCTATTTTCCAGGTCAGTTGTTTTTCCAGTGAGATATTTCGGATTATCTTCCATTTTTTTTCATTCTTTTGGCTTTGTTTTCTAATCTCTTGGTTTCTCATAAAGTCACTAACTTCCATTTGTTTCATTCTAATTTTTAAAGAACTATTTTCTTCAGTGAACTTTTGAACCTCCTTTTCCATTTCGTTAATTTTGTTTTTTAAAGCACTTTTGTCCTCATTGACTTTTTGGACCTCTTTTGCCAATTGAGTTTGCCTATTTTTGAAGGTGTTATTTTGTTCATCTTTTTTTGAGTCTCCTTTAGCAAGGGGTTGACTAACTTTTCACGATTTTCTTGAATTGCTCTCATTTCTCCTCCCAATTTTTCCTCCACCTCTCTTACATGAATTTCAAAGTCCTTTTTGAGCTCTTTCATGGTCTGGGACATTGCATATTTATTTTGAAAGTTTTGGATGCAGAAGTCTTGAGTTTTATGCCTTCCCCTGATGGTAAACATTGTTCTTCCTCACCTGAAAGGATGAGAGAGAATACCTGCTCACCAAGAAAGCAACCTTCTATAGTCTTATTTTTTTCCTTCTTTGGGGCATTTTTCCAACGAGTTACTTGACTTTTGGGTCCTTTATCAAGAGTAGAGTATACTCTGTTGACCTGTAAGTTCTCAGTTCCTCCAAGGTGGTACAATCCAGAGAGAGAAGTTTACTCCCCATTCTGGCTCGCATCTGAGGTTCAGATCAGTTGCTCAATTCCCCCAAGGGCTTTATGCTGAGGCTCCAAGAATGCCTCCTGTGACCACTGCCACCTCAGCTGCCACTGTCAGCTGCTGCTGCTGCCCCAGTTGCATGGGGCTGGGTCTAGAGGAGCACCCTGTTCCCTTGTCAGGGAGGTGAAAAAGTCCTCTTACCGACATTTGGAGGTGCCTCTGGTGTTTGTCCACTGGGGACTCTGGGAACCTCCACTGCTGCTGCCAGGGATTCCACCCCCAAGGACTGAAATCCTGCTTGGGGTTGTGGTCCACTCCATGTCCTGTGGGTCAGACTTTTCCTGTTGGCCTCCAGGTCATCCTGGTTTGGAAAGCTCCTCCACTCCTTTATCCTGTGGCTTCTGTTGCTCTCGAATTTGTTGAGTCTTTTTTTACAGGTGTTTTATGGGCTATGGGGTAAGAGTTAGAGTATGTGCATCTTTCTTCTCTGCTATCTTGGCTCCACTCCCTCCAGAAATTCTCAAAATGATTTTGAAAATCAAGTAAAATAGGGGGGAGGAGCCAAGATGGCGGAGTAGAAAGACTCATGTATGCTAGCTCTGAAACCACAGCCCATATATTTCCGGCAAAAAGAACTCCCCACAAATTCTGGAGCACTGTATGGTGCGCAGAGACACAGTGGAAAAGATTTCCATTCAAGAGAGCCCTGGAGAGCTGTCCCCAGGGGTCCATCATGCCCCGGGAAGTGGAGTCCACCCCTGTGCTGCCCTGGCCGCCTCCAGAGGAGCAGATCTGAGCAGGCTTTAGGGACAGGATCGCCAGTGGCCAGGAAGTTCCCTCCGCCCACAGACGCTACAGGTCAGTGAGAGAGACATCTGAGCTGGCCGAGAGGGGAGCAGGGTGTCTCCATGACTCAGGCCCCATTGGGAGGCAGTGGCAGAGGCAGCAGCAGAGGCAGCAGTAGCGGCCTGGGACTTGGACTCCTGGAGCAGCAGGCAGAAGTTCAGGGCCATTACTGAAGGTCTCTGCATAAAGCCCCTGAGGGAACTGAGCCTGGGAGGTGGCCCTGCCCCCATCCGAACACCAGAACCTAAACTCCCATTGAATAGCAGCCGCGCCTGTCACTGAAAGCCCATTTGAATCTCAGACCCCAAGTACTAGCTGGGTGGATCTAGGCAGGGGTGGGGAGGAATCTCAGAAGTCAAGTAACTGGTTGGGGAAATTCCCAGAAAAGGGAAGAAAAATAAGACTATAGAAAGCTACTTTGATGGGGTACAGATGTTCCCACCTTTCAATTCTGATGACAAGGAACAATTCCTACCATCAGGGAAAGACGTGGAGGTTGGGGGCCTCTGTATCCCAGACACCCCAGGTGGATGTCTGGTGGGCTCAGGCCATGGAAGAGCTCAAAAAGGATATTGAAAATCAACTTAGACAGGTGGAGGAAAAACTGGGAAGAGAAATGAGAGAGATGCAAGAAAAGCATGAAAAACAGGGCAAAACCTTGGTAAAGGAGACCCAAAAAAATGCTGAAGAAAATAACACCTTGAAAAATAGGCTCACTCAATTGGCAAAAGAGGTTCAAAAAGCCAATGAGGAGAAGAATGCTTTCAAAAGCAAAATTAGCCAAACGGAAAAAGAGGTTCAAAAGCTCACTGAAGATAACAGTTCTCTCAAGATTAGAATGGAACAGATGGAGTCTAATGACTTTCTGAGAAACCAAGAAATCACAAAACAAAACCAAAAGAATGAAAAAATGGAAGAGAATGTGAAATATCTTATTGGAAAAACAAGTGACCTGGAAAATAGATCCAGGAGAGACAATTTAAAAATTATGGGAATACCTGAAAGTCATGATCAAAAAAAGAGCCTAGACATCATCTTCCATGAAATTATCGAGGAAAACTACCCTGATATTCTACAACCAGAGGGCAAAATAATTATTGAAAGAATGCATTGATCACCGCCTGAAAGAGATCCAAAAAGAGAAACTCCTAGGAACATTGTGGCCAAATTCCAGAATTCCCAGGTCAAGGAGAAAATATTGCAAGCAGCTAGAAAGAAACAATTCCAGTATTGTGGAAATAAAATCAGGACAACTCAAGATCTAGCAACTTCTACATTAAGCGACCGAAGGGCATGAAATATAGGATATTCCAGAAGTCAAAGGAACTAGGACTCAAACCAAGAATCACCTACCCAACAAAACTGAGTATAATATTTCAGGGAAAAATATGGTCTTTCAATGAAATAGAGGACTTTCAAGCATTCTTGATGAAAAGACCAGAGCTGAAAAGAAAATTTGACTTTCAAACAGAAGAACGAGAAGAAGCATGAAAAAGTAAACAGCAAAGAGAAGTCATAAGGGACTCATCAAAGGTGAGCTGTTTACATTCCTACATGGAAAGTCAATATTTGTAACTCTTTAAAACTTTTCAGTGTCTGGGTAGTTGGTGGGACCACACACAGATGTACACACACACACACACACACACACGTACATGTGTGCACGCACACACATACACACATGCATGCACACGCAGAGACAGAGAGCACAGAGTGAATTGAATAGGATGGGACCTATCTTAAAAGAAATTAAGGTAAATGGTGAGAGAGAAATGCAGTGGGAGGAAAAGGGTGAAATGGAATGGGGTAAATTATATCTCATTCAAGAGGCAAGCAGGAGACTTTTTAGTGGAGGGAAAAAGAGGAGAAAAAAACATGTAGTTTACCCTTATCACATTCGACTAAAGGAAGGAGTAAAATGCATACACATTTTGGTATGAAAACCTATCTTACAGTACAGGAAAGCAGGGGAGAAGTAGATAAGCAGGGTGGGGGGGGTGATGGAAAGGAGGGCAATGGGAGAAGGGAGTAATTTGAATTCAACACTCAGGGAGGGACAGGATCAAAAGACAGAATAGAAACAATGCGGGGCAGAATAGGATGGAGGGAAATACAGTTAGTCTTACACAACACGACTGTTATCGAAGTCATTTGCAAAACTACACAGATTTGACCTATACTGAATTGCCTGCCTTCCCAAATGGAACGGGTGGGGAGGCAGGGATGGGGAGAATTTGGAACTCAAAGTTTTAGGAACAACAGTTGAGTATTGTTCTTGCTACTAGGAAATAAGGAATAGGAAATATGGGGAATAGAAAGTCATCTGGCCCTACAGGACAAAAGAGAAGATGGGGACAAGAGAAGGGAGGGATGATAGAAGAGAGGGCAGATTAGTGATAGGGGAAATTAGAATGCTTGGTGTATTGGGGTGGGGGGAGGGGACAAATGGGGAGAAAATTTGGAACCCAAAATTTTGTGAAAATGAATATAAAAAGTTAAATAAATAAATTCATATTAAAAAAACAAAAAATAAATTAATAATTCTAATGCTCTGAACATTATGAATATCTAATAATATAAGAAAAAATGATTATATTTTAGTTACCAAGAAAAGACATCTTACTGATGTAATGATAATTTCTAAATTGGTCATCTGTGGATAGTTAAATTCCTAGTTTAATAAAAGTTAAAATCAATACCACATTAGAAGAATAAAATTTAACAGAGTGCATGGTTTATAATTGAGGCAGTTTCTCCTTCATTTATTTAAACTTGCTGATACTATTAAAAAAAGGAAATCAGATGAAAGAATAGACATCAGAAAGGGTTATCTTTATTTCCTGAGGAATTTTGGCACACATAAATTAGTTGCAACAATGAAGCAATTTAAAGAAACTAAAAACTCCCATGCCAAAAACTAAAAAAAGAAAAATGATATCCTGTTAAGTAGAAATATACAGGGCCAAAGAAATGCTAATTTTGAAAAAAAATCTTGTGTAAAATATTAAAGAGTAAGATGATAGATTATGAGTAATTTTACCTTATAAAACAGTAAGTAGCTATTGAAATTTTATTGCCATTCTAATAAATTCATTGATTCCTTATTCTCTATCATATCTTTCTGACTTTGGATTCCTTCTATAATATGATCCATCCAAACTTTCGGTTCTTCTTACACCTTTCCACATTTTACCACCCATATACTTTGTAATAGAGTAACATTTTTTTTTCTCCATACTCCCAAGACTTTTCTTTCCCCATGTCAAATTCTTACTCTCCTCCTTCCTGCCCCTCAAATTCCATAGTTTCCCTTATTTTCTTCAAGTTTTGACTAGTCACACATTCTCCAAGAAGCCTTCTCAGGCTTCCCTAACCTTAGTGCTTTCCACCTAAGATTATCTTCAATTTATCCTTGTCACATTTTGTATGTACATATTTGTTTGATGTTGCCTGTTTCATTAGACTGTTTTCCTTCCTTCCTTCTTTCTTTTTTATTTCTCCATTCCTTTTATCCTCAGTTAATTTTCTGGTGCATAATAGGTGCTTAAATGCTTACTGATGACTAGATTTAATTGAGGGAAATAAAACTTTATAGAATATAATGAATATAGTAGAGATATTTAATAATAAACTTGAAAAAAGATCAAGGTAGTAAAGTTAAAGATTAGTTAACATTTCTATAGCAAATTCTTCTTTAACCATTACAAGGGATTTCTTCATTTGAATTAATGAATGTTGAAGCAATTAATAAGCTCTAAGTATATGCTAGATGTTACATTAAACTCTGGGTATAAAAACACTAGAAATATAAACATTCTACTATTAAAGAGCCTATATGCTAATGGAGGGAAGTAATACATAGATGTGTCCCAGGTGGTATTTTTTGGACATGCCAGAAATTTATGTAGAGGCCTGGTCCTGAGCAAGATAACTCAAACTCTCATCCCTAATACAATTAATGTGGCAAAAAAAATGGAACTAAAGAAAACATGAGAAAATACTCACTAAATAAACACTGGTACTCTAGTGTTATGTGTGTATAGCACAATTTTGAAGACATTTAAGAATTGATTCCCAAGACCTAACAAAGAGTAATGAATGTCAGTGGCTGGAGCTTTTCAGTATAATATACATTTAAAAGCAATTAGAAAAATACTAATAAGTACCCATGTGACAGGTTTAGCATGTCTAAAAAATATGAGAAATAGCTACATATGAATCACAGGCTTCATTGAAGAAGGTTTGAGAAGAAAAGTGGAAATCTTTACTGAATGATATTCTATTCAGAAGATTTTTTTACCGTCACTGAAGCGTCTAGTAGTGTGGAGAATCTAAAATATTGCAATGCTTATTTTTTGATTACTTAAATATTTTAAAAGAATTTAAAATAGAAAAATAAAATACCTCCTTAAAGTTATTTTCAAATGAGATATTTCCTACTCATATGTTAAAAACCACACCTAATTTCTTGAAAGATATAGGAAGGACAACTATGTTCAATGATTTAACCCTCTGATTAGACAAGAAGCAAATCATAAAAAATGGAGATTCATACCAGCCAAGGATGTTTACCACGGTACTGAAGAAATTCCAGCACATTATCCGAATGGATGAATTTCCTATAAATAATTATATCTGCCACGTATTATGGGCAATTAAGTTCTTCAGTGGGTATACTGTCAGCCATGGAGTCAGGAGGCCCTGATTTCAATCTATCCTCAGAAACTTACTAACATTGTGACCATGAGCAAGTCACTTAACCATGTTTGGCTGAGTTTCTCATCTGTAAAAAAGAGCTGGAGAGGTAAATGAACCGCTCTACTATCTTTGTCAAAAATACCCACATGGGGTCACAAAGACCGAGACACATCTGAAATGACTGAACACAGTAATGTATTTGCTTCTAGATGACGCTGATTTCTAACATTTCTGTCCCTCTCAAATGAGTTTTATAATCACACATTAGAGCTTAGCTTTAATTTGAACACAGAGGGAGGAAAAGTGGGTTAACAACAAACTATAGTTGAATGGACAACCAATAGAGATGTTCCATCATTATCTAAATTCTGTACTACAAATGGATAATGAACAATGCCAAATGCTACACAGTTGGAAAGGCGGAGAGCATTGATCTGGAGTTTTTGATTGTTTGATTTATTTTCTTTTGATTTGTTTGCTTTTTTTAATTATCCCAAGCTTTTTCTGTTGGGAAAACAAAAGTTCTCCCATTTAACATGGATATTCCTTGAGCAGAGCTGTACGTTGATTATGAAATATTATAGCTATGAAATACTTAAGTTCTAGACCACTCAGAGGACAAAGGATAGATTCACAATGGACAAAAAGAGATAACAATAATAAGCCATTAACATGGCTAATATGAAAATATGTTTTGTTTGACTTCAACTGTGTAACGGATAACACATTGCTTTCCTTCTCAATGGGTAGGGAGGGTAGGAAGGAGACAATTTTGAACTGTTAAAAATGAGTGTTAAAACAATAAAAAATACTAATAAGTAATTGTTCTGGAATACTGTAAAGAAAAAAAAAACAGAGAGACAATTACTGGAAAATGGTCAGTCATGTCCCAAGAGTAAAAGATAACATATATGTTTGATTGATATCAATGATATTTCAAGAGACCTAGAACGCACTCCCTGATTCCACAACACTTTAAGCAGATATCCTGTAAAAAAAGGAATCATGTAGAAGAGCTTTGTTCTGATCTGTCCTTTTAGATATGGCACCCACTTTATTGGGATCACAGATTTATTGAACTATTGAATTATATCAACTTTGCTCAAGCACAGATGGTCACATTTAATTACCATAAAAGAAAACTTCAATTTGGCAATGTGAGATATATTTGACTTGAATTTATTTAGCCCAGAAACTATTTTAAGAGGGGAAATGGTCACTGTGTTTTAAATCTTAATCACAATACTTCATTTATCAAGCATTCTATGAAATAATTCACTGTCTATGCTACTTTAATTATGAAACTTCAAAATCACCAAAAATGTTTCCATACGAAGAAGGAAAAAAACTGTGTAAGAAACTTCGAATGCCTTTTTATTACCCTACCTTAAAAGTACCATGCTGTTAACTCCTATATGGAGTGAATTTTGTCACAATATTGTTTAAAAATTGTGAAGAGTAAGTCCAAACTAATTATAAAGCTCATTGAATACAAACACAAGAACAGTAAAAAGAGTCTTTTAATGCATTGAGCCAATATTGACATGCCTTGTTAAATTCACTCAACAGACATGTTTACTTATGAGATAATATTCCCAATACTTACAGCTTTCAAGGTGAACACCTTGAAGTCTGAATTTACCCAGTCTCTCTCTCTCTCTCTCTCTCTCTCTCTCTCTCTCTCTTTTTCCCTCTCTCAGAGACAGAGAAACACATCTCCATGTTTTAGACCTTAATTCACAGCAAATTCAAATATCATATCATTGAATAAAGTAATCTTTATTAGCTCTTGATGAATTGGTTAATTTTCATTTTGATAACTGAATTCCTTTCCTCATTTTGTTTCTAAACTCATTTCCACCATGAATCACTTACTATATTAAAAACATTGTGAAACATACTGAAGAAACAAAGCATTTTATTTTATTTTATGATTCAATCTCTTAATTTAAGGACTTCACATTATCCTCTGATCAGACCTCTTCTGGATATACTTGCACTCTTGCAAATAATACATCATATCAGTGTTATTATCCTTAGTATAATAGGCTCATTCACACACATGAACTTATGTCATTACCACCGTGATATCAACTAACCCATACTTTTGTTTTCATAGATTTCAAGCCTCCAAATATTGGTAGACAAAATCACATAGCCATGATGATTAGATCCATCACAAAAAACAAACATAACCTAATCTTTTCTATGTTACCATTTTACCTTTTATTCTCTCCTTTGTCATTTTAAAGCATAGTTGCCAATATTTGTTAAAATAATTTTAAAATAATTCAAATTTATAAGTCACTAATTTGCAAAACACCTTTTGTACGATAAGCTTGTGTTGTTGGGAAAACAGTATCAAGGCTCAGAAAGTTTATGTGATGTATACATTTTCATGACTATTGCCAACAGTAGGTCTTAAACTCAAGTCTTCTGAAGAGAAATCCAGTCTTTTTCACTTGTTCCCATTGTGTCACATAGACTCTTTCAACATCCCTTAATTTACTAGTCCATGTTAATCTACGTTCTACATTTACCATCTAATTGCAAAGGCTGTCCTAAAGGTCATCAGTGAACTTAAAGTTCTTTTCTTCTATTTCAAGTACTGGGAATGAATTTTACAAACTTGGATGAGAGTTTGAAATAAAAGAATCTGGAAATAACAACCGAGACTGAATTTTGATGCCAGTGGAACATTGATATTCCAAGAAACAAGGGATAAAATGTAGGGAGAAACATTAAGGACTCCAGTTATAGGGAAGAATGTATGTCAGCATCAATAACTCATTTAGATATCAATTTGGGACAACTAACGCTGTGTTGCAATTGAGCTAAAAACTGAGCTTCTTCCCCCCAGAGACTGAGGTAGTATAAGGGAATTTACATCATGGAGGTATTGAGGAGAATGTGAAAACTCTGTTCTTGCTACATCTTTGAAGTAAATATCCCTTTGTAAATGTTTGCTGTTGTTAAATGGAATTTGGGTGCTATTCACAAACTCCTAATAAATGGAGGAACACTGCTGTTAACTGTTCAAGCCAATAGCAAAGAGAAGAGATACCCCATATACTCTTCAGGATAAGTTGGAAGAGTGAGGGGAAATGGAGTAAGCCTGACTCTGAGAGAGGATCACAGTATATACATCAAATGTATAATTAGTTCTTTATTTGCAAGAAAAAAATAGCATGGTGTGGTGCATAAAGGAGTGATTTTACAATCAGGAAGATGTGGGATCAATTCTTCTTTCCATTATGTACCAGCAGTATAGCCATGGAAAAGTATCTTAACCTCTCAGAGCCCTGACAATGCTCTAAGACTACAAATTACTAAGAATTGACAGAATTTCTTCATTGAAAGGGAATTTTACAATAGTTTTTTTTCTAAACTGAAGGAAATTGAGGCCTGGAAAAAATAATGTTCATGGTATATCAAAATAAATCAATGAGGCATCTATTTGATCAGTCTAACTGGGAACACTTTCTTAAAAAACTTTTATGAATGCCTATCAGAATGTCTGTCTATGGACCACATCAATATGTTAACAAATCCTTTAGTGGCAAATCCTCTTATCAGAATATAGTTTATATTGAATATTATCAGAGCTCTGACCAATAACAACAGAAATACATTAGGTGTATGTCTTACCTATATAGTATATGAAAAGCACATAGGATAATTGAATTATATATGAAAGACTGGGTGAATCTGCACATTCTTTTGATTAGCTTTTAAATAAAATAAATCTTTTAGACATTGCCATGGTGCACAGTGAAGGAAAGGTTAAAATATCAACTTTTAAAAATGCAGTTGTTTCTGGAAAAGTATGGATTCATATATAACCTGAGCTTTGAAGCCATAATACTAGCCTGTAATGATGTTTAAAACAAGCCAATAATACGAATTATTAATGCATGTGCACAAGTTTATACATGGGTACAACCTGAATTCACATAAATTAAAGTTTTAGAAAATTTTAAAGGTTTATCCATTCATATGTTTTTATTTAAATCAGTGATTTCTTATAGGTTTTTACTATTGTGCTAAAATGGACATTATTTCTCCCTGGGCCCCTAGGCCAAGAGAGCTCTGTTAGGTTACTTGGCAGAGTAGCTTGCCTAGTAACAGTTTCCTTCTGTTGTTAAGCCCCTGTCAAAATGTTATTCCCCTTTGGTTTAATATCTGATGAATTGTTAACAGTCATCTCTTGTTTAGTTCATTTGCATGGTAACCACCTGTGCCCCACCTAATATTAGACCCCCATTACCAGATAACCACCTTCTGCTGAGCACCCCGCTTCCTGACAACTATGATAACCAGTCTGTGATTGGCTACCTCTACTGGCACATGTTTTCTGTTAGGGGTCCTGCTCATAGTAATGCCCTGACAACCTCTTCTGTTTTGGGGGTTCTTGCCTAGAAGTCAGCCCCCCCTTACTCTGTCAGGATCTTGTTTGTTGTGGTAACTGCAAGGCTGTACCAAGTACCACCAAAATGCTTAAAATGCACTCACCCACCCTACTTCAGGGCTGTCTCCTCTGGGTCTCTACATGAGGCAGCCGCCAGCCTGGCTAATAAATGACGCTCTCGAAATTTTCAGTTAATTTTGCCTGTGACTTATTAATTTGGTCCATTTCATTACTTATGTCCATATCAAGCCAGTTCCTGTCTTACTTAAGTTCCCTCAGCAACCTCTTTCTTCTGAATTACCTTATGACGAGATCAAGAAAGATTTAATTTTACTAATGCCTGAATTCCAACTATATATGTATGAATTAAATTTATCCATATATGTACATGCATATGTATACACACATAGAATAAATGTTAGCATATACAGAATATTAATATATGTGAATATTGGTAAACTTGCATATACAATTCCACATATGCAGATAAACATTTATGTGTATATGTACATGTGTGTATGGATATTAATCTTCATTCTAGAACACATGTATATAATATATGCATGCACATTTTTGCACAAATGTGTACTTTTTTTACAGATGTATGTGTATGCATATATATATATCAACGTATATATGTGGATATATAGACATAAATACAAATATATACAAACTGAGCTGCATTCTCAGGGAAAGGAGGAGAGTAAAGGTGGGAGTTTGGGATCTGAAAGTGCTAAATCCATCATGCTCTGTCTGACAAGGTGATTGGTAAGAAGAAAGATGGGGAGTGAAGTGAAGTATGGAGGGTTCCAACTTGCTACAATGATAAAAATACAATCTAAAATTCAGAAATGACTGAATTCAGTAGAAACTACATGAAAGGGTGGACATCTGAAACTGGCTAGAGTTGTGTACTGAATGTGAATTAATATTTTCCAGTCAACAAACACATTATAACAGGTCATAATAGAAATAAGATCAGATGGCAAATGAGACATAAAAATATACTGAATCACTTTGGTTCAATATAATTACTATTTCTATATTTTCCTTTGATTTTCAATAACTAAAAACATTTTTATTAAAATGACATATATGTTACTTTGAATTATGTGTCTTAATGAAAAAATGATAATAATGTGCCTATATTGAAACCAAGCAAAAACTAAATAAACTCATTTATTTTCATGAAAACAATCAGTTTTACAAGGGTAAATCATGAGTTCCTCGGAAAGGAGGTTATTTTTATTGACTAGGTCTATTCTATTAAGGAGAACCAGAGGGATTTAGCCATTAATAAAATTCTTCAAAATCAAGTGAATTACAGTTACTGGCATTTTAGCTGGCAGTTTTATAATATGCATCTAGTTGGTGCAGCAGATAAAATGTTAGACCTGGAGTCAAGAAGAGCTATGTTCAATTATCCCATTAGTATCAACTAGTTGTTTGACCCTGGGTAAGTTACTTAATTTCTGTCTGCCTTAATTACCTCATTTGTAAAATGGGGATAATGGGGGTAATAATTGCAGGATTGTAGTGAAAATGAAAAATAATATTCTTAAAGCACTTAAGTTTTCAAACCCTAAATAAATGCTATCTAGTATTATACAGGGCTTTTATGGTCTATAAAGAGTTGAATCTATTGTCATTTGATCCTCTGAACAATCTTTTGAAGTGTTATTAACATAACCATTTTACAGATTGGTTAAGAGAGTTTAATTGATTTTCCAGGGTCGTTATCTGAGGCAGGATTTGAACTTAGATTTTCTTGCCTACTTATTCAAGGTACACTATCTGCTGTGACTTGAAATATTTTTTTTATTTGAATATCTCCTATGAGGTTCCAAATTTCATATCCTGAACTATGGACAGGTAACTTAGACATCAACCTGATGTTTAAAAGGGTGCAATGAAATATTTGTCAATATATTTAAAAATTAAAAGCATACATGCATTGAATAAATATTTTTATGCATCAAATATTGGACATTGATACAAGTACAAACTTGTTTAATGATTATATCCCTTCCAATTAATTAATTTCAATACATGGAGTATTATTTAAAAAAAAAACAAACCTTCCTCAGTATTCTCCTCAGGTTTCTTTGTGTTTTCCTTCTCATTCATTTTTCCTCATACAATCACGCTATTTGTGCCATTTTATTGGCTCTTTTCTAAAACAAAAGCTTTAGATTACTTTACATAGTTCTTTATTGTTTTCTTCACATTATCATTAATTGAAGTGTTACATTTAGTGCTTTAACACTAAAATTGTCTTGATCATGGATTTTCACTTGCTTCTAAGTTGTCTTCTTTATAATTTCATAAGTATGGCTATAAAAATCTTTGAAATGATAGGTTTTTGTTCATTTGTTTGTTTTTGACAACACTTTCAAGGCATATTTCCAGCACTGTATCAAAGGATATGATACATTTCATAATCATTCTTCATATTTACAAAAAAGTTCAGTAATTTTTCTACGCTAATATAAATGTTATTACAGTCAAAATTCTGTTCTCTGTATGATATAGAAATTTATGTTTTTCATAAGTCTAGCTGAATGCATTGCAGTGACATTTCAAAGCTTCTAGCTTGCAATAACTTAGAGGGTACTCTTCTCAATTTCAGAGGATCTTAATTTCCCCACCTAACCTAGACTACACAAATCATTTCTGTAATTCCAACAGAATATCCAGATAATTGACTTGGCTTCCTCTCCCAAATATTTTCCTTTATAAGACAGTCTTAAAAATAGTTACCAGATTAAATATCATTCAGTCAATCAAGTTTTTATTGTGCTTATTTTGTACTTGGCATGGGACTAAATGCTGGGAAACAGAGAAAAGGAAAGAAAAAGCCTCTGCTCTCAAGAAGACAACATTATGATAGATTCTCTTGAAAGTGGGGGAGGTACATTTAAAAACCGCATACATTTTATTGTATATATGCAATCCCTTTGTAGAATATAACCACTTCAATTTCGTATTTCTAAAACACCTATTTTTTGCATATAATTACATACAAGTCCACAATCAGAAATAGCAAATGATAAGTAAAAGAAATGCAATGGTCATGTAGCAAGAAAAAGGTGTAGAGATGGATAATCTAATAATTGTACAGATTTTCACAATATATTAAAACCAGTGAAAGTTTTCAATACTTTGAGTGATCTCTTCTAGAGTTTATAGAAATACATTTTCAAGAATTGCACAGGATGACAGGAAAAATATATGGGAACGCAATGGAACGATTTATTAAAAATCAAGCATTTATAAAGTACCTATTATGTTCCAGACACTGTGCTAGTCACTGGCAATACAAGTACAAAGAAGTAAATAACCCTCATAAGAAGTTTACATTTCAGTCAAAGGAGATAGCACACACACACACACACACACACACACATCCCTCAAATATAGAATGAAAAATAAATGAATAATGAATGAGAATGAATAATAAGAATGAGTAAATAAGTATACACATAAAGAATTCAAACTATTTTCCTTCTATTATCAAGGAACTCATACATTTACTAGAACTACAGTTAACACCATGTAGTATATTTCAGTCTGTACTGGTGTTGACCCAGGTCAACAAGACCAAAAATGCGTGGTGCTGCTAGTGTATTAAAGGAAATGTAGGGCACTAGGCTGAAACAGCACTGGAGACAATAAAGACTTGTCCTTTCCTTTTCAGGGAATCATAATGACTGAATGCTTCAAGTACATTGATTTGTCACAGTTAGGTAGTCACTCCCTACATTAGATATAGAACACACACACACTTTGTAAATGGTGAATGGAATGAGCAGTGAGAGAAATACAGGGTGCTTCTCTCCAGACCCCAACATACAGAAAAAAGTCTCTTTCTCTTTCAGATCCTGCTGGGATATTTTTCTCAGCTGCTTCCAGTGATGTCAGAAAGACGATTGGAGATCAGTCAGGAGTAGATGAGACCATTTCCCTCCCCCAGTCATAATGATATTAATTAAAGTCACATCTCTTTTCTTTAATGTGTCTTTTTTATTATTAGCATTTATTTCCATCATTTCCTCAGTCTACTTCCAGATTTGTGAAAGGTAATAATGATTCTAATGATTTTGAGTGGCTTTTTATAAAGGTTTGTTGAATTTGTATATCATTTAATTCTATGCCTTTCAGTTATTCTCTCTCTATATATATGTATGTATGTACATAATGCATATAAACACACACATATATGTATACATTTATATACATATTTGTATGTATATATGCACATGTACATATATACCATTTAAAAACTAATTACAATTTTCCTTTGAAAATGACTGAAATAATAAAAAGAAACATAAAAAAATTTAAATCTTTGTAAAATAGTATTATAATGTATATTATGTGGTTACATGTCCATATATGTATGTGTGTATATATGTGTATACACACATATATACATATGCATATATATGCACACAGATATACACATACATATCCATGCATATATACATACAAATATCTATCTATCTATCTATCTATCTATCTATCTATCTATCTATCTATCTATCTATTCCCTATTGCATTCACAATTTTGAGAGTACAGCGGTAATAGAAGGAAATGGGTTCCCCTAATTCCATGCTATCATGCTGTTTTTCTAAGTGGTTTACATCTGCGACAAGTCATTTTTTAATCTAACTTGCTGTTTATATCATATTAATGTGAAAATCTCATATTGCAAATTTGCAGGCTATATATTGGTGCTGAGATATATTTCCTTTAAATAGTGTAATTCTTTATTTTCTTGCACTATTTCAGTCATCTTTATCATCTATATCAATGATCATTAGCAGAAAAAAGGTCAATTTTTACAGCTACCATAAGCAGAATGGCAGCTTATTTTTTGCTTATTCTTAACTGAAGTGCTAACTGTAACCCTTTTAGAATTAGAATAATGAAACCTTCTCCTAACATAGTCTCCATCATCAGAGCAAAAGATTCAATAGTTATAGAAACATAACTTCCATTTTTTAAACATTGTAGATTGTAATCCTTAAAATTTCTTGGCTATCTAGAAATCATAAAAACAAAAACAAACCAGTAACAGTAGGATGGTAATTGAACTGCCAGGAATTCTTAATACAAAAGAAGTAGTGTAATGATACTGGATTGCTATGCTAGAGAATTAAAAATGCAATTGACTTCTATTTGGAGCCAAGCTCTCCTAAGAGAAATGCAACATGGGCAGTGAGCCTGCCTCCTTGTACCAGTTAGTTATTCTTAGCATCTAATGGGTTATGGTAAGCATAGTAAGAAATATCTATGAGTACTCATCAGTTTAGCTACTGGAGATGAAAGAAGGATGAGCAGAGCTAAGGTACAGAAAAAGGCCGGGGTGTGGCTGTGTACTGATTTTGAACTCTAGAAATGAATAGAATGTATTTCCTGACCAGGAATCTTCTGATGACCTGCTTACCAAAGCACAGGAACCAGGACTGAATTTGATGAGAGGATTTTTCTCTTCCTACACCGAGTTGGAATGTGGAGCCCAGAAATTGGTTCTCATAAAAAAAAGTCTCTCAGAATTTATCTTCAAATATGCAGATAATGGAAGGGAGGAGGGCAGTGGGGATTTCAGATTTCTACCATACCTAGTTTAAATATTGTATCATTTAAAAAAAACTTATTCCATTCACATAATGTTCTCCAAACTAAAATACTCATTAGTGTTCCATCAAGTCACACAAAGTTGAGAAGGGAAAAAATATGTCGAAGAGACATATGGCAATTACCCAATTTTGATCATTAAAAATATTAAATATTAATTTAAAAATTATTAAAATTATTTAAAATTTAAATCTTTATTATTATGTTTTAAATAAATACCTATTTGTTATTTATTATGAAAAGGTAAATTAAAAATCATTAAATATAATCATTGTTTTTTTTTTTACATTTAAAATCATGGTTAAACCAAGATAGAATATGGTTAGACACTAGGAATCTAAAGGTACAGGGGATCCTGTTGCTTCTATTAGCTCAATGGGATTGAAGGAAGACTAGAGGTAGAGCACTTGGGGATCTTCTCAGAGACTCAAAGGAATCTCACTGAAAATGCTGTTAGATTTATCAAAGAAAAGTGGGGAGCAGGAGGATAGAAGATATAGAGCAGTCCAGTCTCAGAATTTTGTAAATCAAGGGAAGGTTAGGGACAGGAACAGATGGAACAACAAAGATAGAGTGAAAGACAAAAATAGCCAGATAGATAGATACAGAAAAAGAAAGAGAACAAAAACACATGCAGAGGTAGTGAGATTGAATGTACCTATTAAAAGTGATCATTGAACCAGCAAGTTTGTAGAGGAGATATGAGTGTATGAGATTGAGTTATAAGATCAAGGTATTTGACAGATTTTGGGGAGAGTGGGGAGAGAATGTGATTGAGAATTTGAGGAGAGAAAAGAAAGCTTTGGAAAAGCTACTGTCAAAATGTGATAAAGTCAATTGAGGGGAATAAACTGATTGTCATAAACAATAAGCCACAATGTAGGAGAGATGGTAGACCTTCATAGGGGAGTCTATGTGCATTGTAGCATGATTTCTTTGATCAATACTTGGCTTTCTACTCAGGAGAAACACAAATGTCAGATATTAAGAATTATTCAAGGTTAGGATTAGCGACATAGGGACAGAAGAAAACAAAAGGTGAAGAAGATGGCATTTTTCTTTGCAAGTGATGACTGACCATGTTATATAGATTAGCTACCAGTTCAAGTTTTCCCTCTCCATTTACTACTGAAGTTTCATTTAAGAATTTCTATGAAGTAGTATTTTTATTAAAACTTTGATCCTGGATAACACACGGAAACATGAGTTCATTACTGCTTGTTCTGATGTCTTCTTTTCAAATTTCTCTGGGATAAATTTACTCGAGTGGCCAGGCTTTGCTCACTTGCTCTTTGGAGTATCTAAGCTCCTAAAGTTAGCTCCTGGCATTGCCTATTATTCACAATCCATGTGATGATCTCACTAGGCAGATGATCTTTTGAACTAGCTTATGCCCAGCCCTAACTCCTTGAATATTAATAGCTTTTCTAGTAGCAACTCATTTTTTCCACTTACAGTCTTAAAAAACTTTAATATTGTTCTCAGCGGCTCTAGCCTGGCTTCAAATTCCAAACCATGCCATTGAGAAGGCATATATTGTCAAGCAAATGATTCCTTTAAATTATATAGTAGGGGACCAGAGTTCTGAGAAAATGGCTGAAGTTAACTGCACGTGTTATCTCTCTTTGGGAAGTGATGTTATGTTACTTGTGGTAGGCTAATGCTGCCACCTTAGAACCAAATAAAAGGAAAACCTTTTTGAACTTGGCAAAGGGCAGGTAATTAATTTCATCTCTTAGGCTCTAAATTAAATGTATAGCTTCTAGGTAGGATCTAAAAACAGACAGCTGGAGCCAATCCTTTTCCATATCAAAGTCTGTAATAAGCTTGAGACTAAAGGAACCTGTGCTAGCAATAGAGATTATAAAGTGAGATTTGTATTTGACTCACAAAATATATGCTATCCTTAGAGATCCAGGTCAATTTAGCAGCCACTGCAAAATGCTGATTTTGATGACTTAAGCTAGAAGTGATTATTCCTCCCTGTTCTTCACTACTACAACATCAAGTTTTCACTTCTATGAAAAAAAAGTCACTTGTTTTTATATCTTGGTCATTTCTAGATGTCACTCCCTACATCTCATTGAATCTTTTCTTGTGACAAAGAAATGCTTTTGAGTAAAACTGAACAAACCAACTCTGTTTCTTAGAGCTTATGCAGCATTGTATACCTATAGTCTCCTCAGTTCATTTTTATTTTCTAACTGTAAGAAGGATATATGTCTTTCTGTACGTGTTGCCTATGTAGACTATGTGGATGTTCATGTGGATTTGTCTACGTGACAAACAGGAAGGAATCTGTCATCTCACTTATCTTTCAAAGGGAGAACTTTTTGATATGAACTTTATAATTTGACCATAATATCCTAGGGATTTTCATTCTGGGGTCTCTTTTAGGAGGTGATCATTGGATTCTTTCAATTTCTATGCTAACCTCTGATTCTAGGATACCAGTGCATTTTTTTTTGATGATGTCTTTAAAGATGATATATAGACTTTTTTTTGTTTTGATCCTGGCTTTTAAGTAGACTAATGATTTTTAAAAATTATTTCTCCTTGATATGTTTTCTGGGTCAGCTTTTTTCCACAAGATAGTTTACATTTTCTTTTTCTATGTTGAACAATTGTTTCTTGGTGTCTAATGGAGTCACTACATTCCACTTGCCCAATTAGAGTGTTTAAGGAATTATTTTCTTCAGTGAACTTTTGAGCCTCTTTTTCCATTTAGTCAATTTTACTTCGTAAGAAGTACTTTTCTTCAGTGAATTAATGTATCTCTTTTTTCCATTTGGCCAATTCTGCTTTTCTAAGACATTCTTCTCTTTAGTGGATTTTTGTGCCTTTTTTTTTCAAACAAATCAACCAATTCTGTTTTTAAGTTGTTATTTTTTTTGTCTATTTCCCACCCTCCTATTGATTTTGCTGCTACAAAATTCTATTTGAGACATTATTTTAGAGTTCTTCATAGGGAAATTTGGGCAAGATCAGCTGAATGCTAGTCTACTCTGTCATCTCGCCTCCCTCCAGTCAATCTTTTTGAATTGGTTTTGCATTATTAACTCTCATGCACTCTATGTAGTAGCCAAACTGAGTAGGTTGTTATTCCCAAAATATATCCCTTAATCTCCTGCATCTGCTCCTTTTGCACAGAAAATTCTCCATGCCTTATCATTCTTTTTTCACATCTACTCCTTTTGGGGTTTCCAGCTTCTCACTTGTGCTTTTTCTTCCTTGAGGCTTTTCCTAATCAACTAGTTCAATAACCCATGTTCACCTCCACGAAAGTACTTTGTATTCACATTTTATTTATTTTTTTTATTTTTCTAAGTACATGTTGCTCCTCAACCTGAGGAGAATGTCTGTTAATATTATATTTGGAAAGCTGAATTGAATGTAAGTTCATGAAGAGCAGGGAATTTGTGAATTTTCTTAACTGTCCTAGAGAGGTACTCATGTGAAACTGAACACATTGGGGTTCAAACATTACTTAATGGACAAATGAATGAAATACTGATCACTGTATTTGAAAACAGGCCTTTGAAATACATTAAGATGATAGGATAAAAAACCATGTAAAATATCTCCCATATTACTACTGAAAAAGATTTTGTTGCTACTAAATTTTATTATTCATTGCTGCATAAGCTCCCTTGAAATACCAAAACAAGTTTTGTTAGTATAATCAATAGAATTTCACAAGAAATTAGAAAAGAAATAGTTAGTAAATGAACAAAAGAATGTATTTATTTTTGTAAAACCCTAAATAATATTCTACATTTTATAATTGTCATATAGATAATTGTGACAATATTAATAATAGTAACCATCATTTAGATGTGACTTTAATTGTGTAAAGTGCTTTATAGGTGTAGAAACACTTTTCTTTGGTCCTCAAAACAATCACGGAAAGTTTTTTTTATTTAACAGATTAGGAAACTAAGGAAGACAGAGATAAAGTGATTTGTCTGATGTCGCACTTAAGACAGGATTTAATTCATTTTCTTGACTCATAATGCAACCATTCTACCCTGGAAGGAGTCCTTATTTTCTTCAAAATTAAACTGAAGCATCACCTTGTAAAGTTTTTGCCCATTCTACCATTTGTCACTTTCTGCCTTACCATTTTAAATTGTTCATGTCTTTACCCTGAATGTCTCCAATGGAAGAACTTCTCCCATCACCATTGCTTCTTAGAATTCCTAACATTCCTTCAAAATAGCTCAAATAAAACTTCCTGCAAGTGGTCTTTCCTAATCTCTCGACCTAGTGGTATCTTCCTTTCTGCAGTTACTCTTTATGAACCATGTACAAGTCTATGCATAAACCCTTTTGTCTTCCTTTTAAATGTAAGCTCCTTGGGAATATGAGGTACTTTTTTCATTTCTTTGCATCTTCAGTGCTTACTAAACCATTGAACATAGTAAGTACACATAGCAAAATACTAAAACATAATGAGTACATGATAAATGTTGCCCAGTCGATGCCACCTCACCAAATACTCTGCAGTGTGGTGTCCCAGTTACTAGAGTGCTGGATTTAGAGGCAGAGAGACATAAATTCAAATCCATTCTTTGATATTGACTGACTTTTATTTAACTGAACAGGTTAAACTTCTTTCTACCTCAGTTTCCTTAACTGTAAAATGGAGAAAAATAATTTCCTTATTTTGTTTTGAGGATCAAATGAGATAACATTTGTAAAGTGTTTAGTATAGTGTTGGCATACAGTGGGAGCTTAATAATTATTTTTACACTTTATTTTTTTTCTTTCATTACCTCCAAGCTGTGGGAAACAAAAAGCTTGAAAAAGATACAGAGCTAGTACAGAAACTCAGATCAAGTGGGAACAATTTCTCATCATTCTATTTGCTACAAATACAAATAAAGTACATGGTCAGTGAGTCTCTAGAAGATGAAATTGTATCCTCATACATTTATTCAACACCAAAAAGCCTTATTTTGTGTACTTGTAGGATATTCCTTAGGACGGTAGGTATAAACTAGCCCTATATTTTTGTTACATACATTTACATAAGTATCTTTTGTCTTGTAAAAAGAAAAAATGGAAAGGATTTTTTTTCTATTTCCTTGCTCAGTGCCTGGCACAGTGCATAATGTGACATTGTTTCAATTAAATGCTTGCTCATTGGTTGATTGCCGCTTGTTTCAGGATCATTTTTATTTTGCTGTAGAAGCATGTTTTCATATAATTATAAAATTAATGATTACATAAATTACTTCTATATTTAAAGTGGGCGGAAAATTACCTACAGAAAAAAACTATTATAAATTATAATAATAGTAAGTCACCATAAGTTTTTAAAGATATGATTTTAAATAGTCTGCTTATTGACACAATGGAGTTTTTAAGTTGGAAATTATTAGAGTTTATGTACTACCTAAAACTACCCAATAATGTTGTTATAGTAGCATAATTAAAAATAACTTGTTGGAGATATATCTGTGAATAACACATACACAAATATGTGTAAAATAATATATATGTATATTTATATATATACATATTTATATGTGCAGAAATGCTATGTTCTTTGTAGCATTTTAAAATGATAAAATATATGTAGTTATTTCAAGTCCTTCTTTTTGCTTAGTTTGATTTTAATAAATCACTTAAATATTCAATTCCCCTTGCTTTAGGAGCATCAATTTTAGGATTTCTCCCATTTCTGGAGTTAACGGTTACTGCCTTCAAAGGGTCTTTAACAGTAACTTAAAAAAACAACTCTTTCTTTGTAATATATAGAACATATATATGTGTGAGTGTGTGTGTGTGTGAATTTGATAAGCACTTTGTAGCAATATAATAACGAATGGTGTTTAAAGTTCAAAAGCACATTGAACTGCATTTAAAACATAGAGAAAATGCAAGGAACATTTTAATAGCTAATTTAGAAATTCTTCCTTCCACATAAATAAAATGCATCTTTTCCTGTTACTTTTGGTCTATATATTTTCCCTAATCTTGTTGATTGGCGCTTGGTATTATTGTCAATTCCATCAATAATATCATTTATTTTTCACCCATAAGTCAACAAGCATTTGTTTATTAAGCATTTACTTAGTGTCAGGCAGTATGCCAAGCTCTAAAGGACATAAAGGAAAGCAGAAATAATCCCTATCCCCAAGGGTCATACATTGTAATAGTAGAGATGACATGTAAATAACTAGAAACATACAAGATATATACATATGAGGTGGAAAATAATATGAGAAAAGATGGTATTTACATGCAGAGAGTCAAGGAAAGGATTCCTTTTGCAGGTAGAATTTGAACTGACTCTTGAAGGGAGCTGAGGCAGCTAAGGAGTACATGTGATTGGCCAGCACTTGCCACAATTGCAAAGGTTTGGAGGGAAGAGATACAGTGTCCTCTAGTAGAAACTGCAGGTAGGCTTCTATAGCTAGAGCAAATAATGCATTGAGGGGAATAAAGTTTAAAAGGAATGCAGAGTTATGAAAGGAGCAATTTTTTAAGAATGACAAAGGACAAACAGGAGTTTAGACTTGATTTTGGAGATAATAGTCACTGGAGCTCACTGAACAGGGTGGTGATATGAACAGACTCAAGCTTAAAAAAAAAAAAAAGACCCCAGCTATTGATTTACTTTGCAGTTCTGATTCTGACATGATGGGCTTTGCCAACATGTCGGTCACTTCATTCTGAAACGTCTATCAGCATATGAGACTCTTTACCCTGCAATTTCCCTCTGAACCTAGAGTCTTTTTACTTTAGAGAATGTCCTGCCTTGTAGTACCACTCACTCCTATCACTGAGCTCCTTTTGGAATCCTCTGAAATAACTTTCTAAATTTTTAGAATACCTGAAATTGATAATAATATTAATAAAAATAATAATATGAAGAGAACATTTGGAAAATTGTTTCGCCAATAACTTCCCCCTCTCGATATGAGAATATTTAAGTACTCTATAGAGGTACACTTGCTTTAAAGGTTTTTAGGGTAGATAATTTTTGATTAATTGGAAAGACAGAGTGAAATTTGGTACAAACTGGCTCTTTTCTGATAACTTACTGAAATGGAAGTGAGATTGTAGGGGAAATTATTAGAGAATACTCTGTAGATGTCAAGAAGGATATATTTGTGATATTTCCCACAGTACATAACACACAACTCTCTGTGGAACTCCTTAAGAGCAGGGACTGCCTAACTTATTCCTTCTAATGACTCCTCTTTTGGCTACCAAGAAGCCATGAAAAGTTTTAGGTTCTCAAATATGTGCTAAAGGAATGGTTGAATGACTTTCTTAGTCACACTCAATTTCCATCTGATTGAACATCATAGAGATAATCCAAGATACAATATTTTTCTCTTCTGAATATAAGTTATTAAGAAAATAGTACCACTTAATATTTACATAATCTCAAAATTCATCCAAAACGAGCAAAAATACATTAGCCTCCTGAAATGAAATGGTGTTGCCATTCCCAAATTGTCCATAGACAATGACCAGACATAGTATCAGACTCCATGCAGGATAAAAAAAAGATGTTTATTATTTCAAATAGTTTTTTACTTGATTCTCTAGAATTTTCTAAGAGCATAATAATATCTGCAAGGAGTGAAAACTTATTTTCTTCTTTGCCTATTCTAATTTTTTCAATTTCTATTTTTTTTTTATTGCTAAAGCTAATACTTCTAGTACTATATTGAAAAATAACACTGATAATGGGCATCCTTGTTTCATTGTGATCTTATTGGAAATGCATCTAGCTTCACCCAATTGCATATAATGCTTGCTGATGACTTTAGGTAGATAATGCTTATTATGTTAAGGAAGGTACCATTGATTCTTATTCTCTCCAGTGTTTTCAATATGAATAGATTTTGTATTTTGTCAAAAGTATTTTCTGCATCTATTGAGATAAACACATGGTTTCTCTTAGTTTTATTGTTGATATGATCAATAATGCTGATAGTTTTCCAATTATTACGACTTCGACAAACTTACAGGTTACAAAAAAAGTCACATAAATCATCAGCAGTTCTATATATTGCTAACAAAATCTAGCAGCAAGAGATAGACAGAGAAATCCCATTTAAAGCTATGGCAGACATTATAAAATATCTGAGAGTCTACCTGCCAAAACAAGCTTAGGAACTATATGAATACAGTCACAAAGTACTTTTCACACAAATAAAGTCACACCTAAGTAATTGGAAAAACATCAGCTACTAATGTGTATGGAACTAATATAATAAAAATAACAATTCTACCTAAATTAATTTACTTCTTCAATGCCATACCAATCAAACTATCAGAAAATTATTTTCTAGAACTAGAAAAAATATTACTGAAATTCATCTGGAAGAATAAAAGGTCCAAAATATGAAGGCAAATTAGGAAAAAAAAATGCTAGGGATGGTGACCTAGTCCTATCAGAGCTCAAATTGAATTATAAAGCCACAATCATCAAAACCACTTGATAGTGGCTAAGAAACAAGGGATAAACCAGTAGAATAGGACAGGTCCTCAAGACACAGTAGTCAATGAATATAGCAGTCAACTGTTTGATAAACTGAGAGACCCCAGATTCTGGGATGAGACTTACTGTTAAACAAAATCTGCTGGGTAAACTGGATAACTGTGATGGAAACTGGGCATAAACCAATGCCTGACAGCGTACACAATAATAAAGTCCAAATGGATACATGATCTAGGTATAAAGGCTGATACCAAAAACAAATGAGGGGAGCAAGGAATAGTGTATTTGTCAGATTTATGGAGAATGGAGAAATTTATGACCAAACAAGAGATAGGGAATGTTGTGAAGTGCAAAATGGTTAATTTTGATTATGGCAAATTGAAATTTTTCCACAAACAAACCCAATAAACCCAAGATTAGGAGGGAAACAAAAAACTGGCAAAGAATTTTTACTAATATCTGTGATAAAGGCCTCATTTCTAACATATATAGGGAAGTGAGTCAAATTTACAAGAATCCAAGTCATTCCCCAACTGAAAAATGGTCAAAGGTTATGAACAATCAGTTTTCAGAGAAAGAATTAAAGCTCTCTATAGTCATATGAAAAAATGCTGTAAATCACTATTAATTAGAGAAATGAAAATCAAAACAACTCTGAGGTACCACATCACACCTATCAAATTGGTTAACATGACAAAACAGGGAGATGTTAAATGCTGGAGAAGATGTGGGAGAGTTGGAATACTCATTGATTGTTGATGGAGCTCGGAGCCTATCCAAAAATTCTGGAGAGCAATTTGCAACTATGCTCAAAGGGCTACAAAAATGTGCATACCTTTTGAACCAGCAATATTGGTTTTAGGACTGTATCCTAAAGAGATCATAAAAATGGGAAAGGGTCCCACATGTACAAAAATATTTATAGCAGCTCTCTTTGTGGTGGCCTAAAACTGTAAATCAAGGGGATATCCATAAATTGGGGAATAGCTGAACATGTTAGGATATATTAATGTAATAGAGTAATATTGTGCTATAAAAAATAGTGAACAAGAAAACTTCACAGAGGTCTGTAAGGACTTATATGAGCTGATACCGAGTGAAATGAGAAAAACCAGGAGAACTTTGCACACTGTAATAATCACAGAGTGTGAAAAATTTTTCTGGTAGATTTAGTCCTTCAGAGAAATGCAAGGACCTAAACATTCCCAAAGGACTTGAGGAAAAATGTCATCCACATCCAGAGAAACAACTATGAAAATAGATTGCAGAATTAAGCAGAATATTTTCTCTTGTGTTATCTTTTGCTTAGTTTGCTTTTTCTCATGGTATCCCCCATTCATTTTCATTTCTCTATGCAATATGACTAATGCAAAATGTACTTAATAAAAATGTATGAAGAAGGAACCTGTGGCAGCCAGCAGGGGCAGCTATATCCATTGTTTCTGGAGCTCTAGGCCCACAGTTTGTGGGGGGTGGGGGGGAATTGAGCAACCGACAATATGACCCCATCCACCATTGACAGTGGGAACTACCTTGACAAAGAACTCAAAAGTCAAGTAAATGGCTAAAAATGAGTAAAGCCCAAAAAGAAAAGTCAGATATAGAATCTTACTTTGGTGACAAGGAATGCCAAAGCATGTAAACAGAAGAAAACAAAGTCCCTCCATCCAAAGCCTCTAAGAAAAATATGAACTACTCTCAGGCCAGGAAAGAGCTCAAAAAGGATTTTGAATATCAAGTAAGAGAAATAGAGCAAAAAATTGGGAAGCGATATGAGAGTGATGCAAGAAAATCATGAAAAACGAATCAACTGCTTGCTAAAGGAGACTCAAAATTGCTGAGGAAAATAACACTTTAAAAAATAGACTAATATAAATGGCAAAAGAGATTCAAAAAGCCAATGAGGAGAAGAATGTCCTAAAAAGCAGAACTGGCTAGGTGGAAAAGGATATTCAAAAGCTCATTGAAGAAAATAATTCCTTAAAGATTAGAATGAAGCACATGCAGGCTAAATACTTTATGAAAAATCAGGAAATTATAAAACAAAACTAAAGGAATGAAAAAATACCAGACAACAAGAAATATCTCATTGGAAAAGTAACTCCTCTGGAAAATAAATCCAGGAGAGACCATTTAAAAATTGTGGAACAATCTAAAAGTCATGATAAAAAACAGAGCATAGATATCATCTTTCATGAAATTATGAACTAGAGGGTAAAATGAATATTGAAGGGATTCACCAATCAGCTCCTGAAAAAGATCCTAAAAGAAAAACTCCTAGGAATATTGTAGCCAAATTCCAGAGTTGCCATGTCAAGAAGAAAATATTTCAAGCAGCTAGGAAGAAGCAATTCATGCATTGTGGAAATACAATAAGGATAACAAAAGATTAAGCAGCTTCTACATTAAGGGATCAAAGTATATGGCATATGATTTTCCAGAAGTCAAAGGAACTAGGATTAAAACCAAGAATCACCTACCCAGCAAAACTGAGTATAATACTTGAGGGTAAAAAGTGCTCATTCAATGAAATAGAGGACTTTCAAGCATTCTTGATGAAAAGACCAGAGTTGAATAGAAAATTTGACTTTCAAACAAAATAATCAAGAGAAGCATGAAAAGGTAAACAGGAAAGAGAAATTGTAAGGGACTTACTAAAGTTGAACTGTTTGCATTCCTACAAGGAAAGGTAATATTTGTAGCTCTTGAGACTTTTCTCACTATTTGGGTAATTGGAGGGATTATATACATATAGACAGAAGGAATGGGGAAAATCGAATAGAAGGGGATGATAGCTAAAAAATTAACATTAAGGGGTGAGAGAGGAGGATATTGGGAGGAGAAAGGGAGAAATACAATGGGGCAAATTATCTCTCATAAAAGAGGCAAGAAAAAGCTTTTTCAATGGAGGGGAAAAGTGGGGAGGTAAGAGGGAAAAAATGAAACTTGATCTCATTACATTTGGCTTAAGGAGGGAATAACATGCATACTCAATTTGGTCTGAAGATATGGAGGAGGATGAATGTAGCAAGGGTAAATGGGAGGAGGGGCTAATTAGAAGTAAACACTTTTAGAGGGGGACAAGGTCAAAATGCAGAACAGAATAAATGGGAGGCACAATAGGATGGAGGGTAATATAGCTAGGCTTTCACAAAAATGACTTTTATAGAAGTCTTTTGCTTAACTGTACATGTATGACCTGTATTGAATTGTTTGCCTTCTCAGTGGGGATGAGTGGTAAGTGAGGAAGGGAGAGAAACTGGAACTCAAAGTTTTAAAAATAAATGTTAAAAATTGTTTTATATGCAACTGGGAAATAAGAAAATACAGGTAATGGGATATAGAAATCTATCTTGCCCTACAAGAAAATATTGATATTGATAAGATATTGATAAGACAAGGGAGGGGTGTGATAGAAGAGAGGGCAGATTGAATGAAAGGTAATCAGAATGGATGGTGTCTTGGGGTGGGGGGAGGGAAGAGATGGAGAGAAAAGCTGGAACTCAAAATCTTGTGGAAATTAATGTTGAAAACTAAAAATAAACAAATTAATTTTAAAAAAGAATATACATATAGAAACCATATAAGATTGCATGCTGTCTTAGGGAGGGATGGGAGAGGGAGGGGGAGAAAATCTAAGAATTAAGGATGTCATTGTAGAAAACTGAAAGCAAATAAATTAATAAAAATAAGATGGACTTTATAAGACAGATTCTGTATCTGGGTTAATTTATGGCCAAATTAGGAAATAAGAGGAAATTTATCTATTTTAGATTAAATGAATTGAAAGAAAGAATAGAAATGAAGATTGAAATTCATACATGACTAGTAGGTAGGTAAGTACCAAAACCTTGTTATATGGGGTCCAAGAGGGTTAAGTCATTATAGTTTATTTCTGTCAATAATTTAGTTTTGCAAACATATAAGCAAAAAAGTCTTTGAGGTAGCAACAGGTTTTATTATCTCTTTTTCATAGGAAATGATGATACTTAGAATCAGAGTTTAATGACACCTAGGGTGATACAACTAGTATCAGAATTGCAATCAAGATTTAAACCTGAGTTTCTGCTGATTACAGTTCCATAATTTCATTCAAAATTTCAATTGATTTTCTTGTGTTTTTTTTTAATTTTTTGTTTGGGTATTTCTACCACCAACAAACATGGATAACTGTTCCCTGTACAACATAGTAGGCAACATTTAATAATTTTTATTAGAAACCATCCTCTTCCTAAATATATATGTCTAGGACATACAAAGCTAGCATATTGTGAATGGACATGTACTTGAAATCATTGATCATAGTACTACTTGCCAGATTTTACATTTTAGTAACATAAAGGGGGACTATAGAATAGAAGAAATTTTTTTTATGGAATGGGGTGTCAGGGAAGTCTTTATGAATAAAGTATGGTTTATTTCAGCTGATATTTATGTGAACACACACATACATACATACACAATTATTTTACATCTCTCTAAGGTGCTCATTATCCCACTCACTTCCAAAACATCTTATCCCTTCTTTAATCTCCTATGTTCCTTGTCCTTCTACCCTTTCAACTCAGTATTTTTGTCTCATTTACTATTAAAATTGAAGTCATTCACCATGAGCTATTTCTTTTCCCCTATTCATATCTCACATCATTCAGATGCCTTCCATCATTGTCTTCTACCTTTTTCTAACATGAAGAGATGAGCCTTTCTTCCTTCAACGTTAACTCTTCTAAATACGCAAGTGATCCCATTCCAGTCTATCTTATCTAATAGATTTTTCCCTCTATCACCACCGCTTTCAAAATTCTCTTAGTATCATAAAGTCTACGATACTCCTAATCATCCAGGCATGCCATATCACTTTTATTCTTAATTCTTCACTCTCTCTAATCCCATCTCACCCCAGCTACCTTGTTACCAAAACCTGGTGCATTTACTTTTATAATATTTCTCTATGGGCCCCCTTCTTTCTCCTCACACTTACAAAACCCTGGGGATAGCCCCTCATCACCTCATTCTTGGGTTATTGCCTGAAAGTTTGTTATTCCCCATTTTGGCTCCTGCTCCACTAATCTGTGAAAGTTTTTCATTGATGGAGGGAATTTTCTGATCTAGAGTTCCTAAACCATTGAAACCAAATGTCTAAATTGGGGAAATAATGAAAACAAAACCGAATCATTTAGAAGACTGGCAAATGTTTAAAAAATACTAATAGCCAGAAGTGATTTTCCTATTCTATCTCTTTTTCTCTCTATAATAATTTGTATCCCCAGCACATATCACATTTTCTGGCCCATAGCAGGTACTCAATAAATGTTTATTTTACACATACACACACAATTCCCTCCATCAGTGACAATAATCAATTCTTGTGTGAATTAGCAACAAAGAACACATGAAGGTAGATGGTATCTGCATCCAGAGAAAGCAAAGATAAATATATGTTTATACACAGAATAGTTTTATATGCATTTATGTATATATGTATGTGTATAATATATACACACATATATTGTATGATATATATATATATATATATATATATATATATATATATATATTTGTTTCTAATGGTAGCCATCTCTAGCGTTGGGAGAGGAAAGGGAAAAAGGGAAAAGAGAAAATTACATCATAATTTTATTATATAGTTAAAAAGGAATGTTATATAGTTAAAAAGTTATGCATAATAGATTTGTAGTTTCATGTACAATTTTTTTCTATTCTCTTATAATATGCTTGTTTTATTTCTGAAGTTCAGAATAACAGAAATAGAATGTTTTAAAAAAATCAATGATTTTTTTTTATCATTTTATTATTTATTTGCCTGGAGTATTGTGTTCATTGGCCTACCAAGGGACATACGACCTCTGTGTAAAAGATATAACTTCATCTTTCATCTTTCTGAACCTTAATGTAACTCTGTCCATTAACTCATCTTTCTTGGTGGTTCCATTTATAACTTAACCTCTGTTTAGAAAACAATTTGTGGATCTTCTATAATGTAGTATTTATGAATTAATTTTGAATTTTAGTTTTGAATTACTTCCATTTTTATATCATTTTAAAAATTTATTTTCCTGGAGTGTTGTATTCAGCAACCTACCCAGGGATATACAACTCATATGTCAGAGATACAACTTCATCTTTCATCTTTCTGAACCTTAACCTACATTACTGTCCATGAATTCATGGTTCCTGCTGGTTCCATTTATAATTTCACCTCTGTTTAGAAAGTGACTTGTGGATATTCTATGATGCAGTAGCTATGAATTAATATTAAATGTACTTTGAAATTATTTCTATCTATTCAGAGTTCTAATTATTATTATTTTTTAGCTCAAAATAACTAAATATCTGCCTCTTACCAAATGAGAAAAGATTGCATATCTTAGCACAGTATTTTCAAGGTTTTTCATTTATTCAAATCGTGGAAAGTTACATTCAAAATTTTACTTACACCTAACTACCACTCAAATAAAACATAATCAAACATTGATATAAAAATAGATGCAAATGTTCAGATGCATAAAAATTCTAACATTGATGTCCTCAATTTAGCTGATGTCTCTCTTAGGCAATATACTCTTTCAGAAGACACTTAAAATCAAGCAATTTATTTTGTTATAACCGAAGGTAATGTGATCAAATCACAGTCGTTGAGTTTTGTGTAGTTAGCACAATGGAAAATTTGTAGCAATGTATTATTAAAAGAAAGGAGTCAAGTAGATATAATTAGAGGAGAAGAGAGCAGTTATCCCTCTGTCTTTTTTTTTTCATTTCCTGACCTTTGATCACTATTAATTTTCACAGCTTCTGCTTTCAAAGATACAAAATTTATTCCTAAGCTTATGAAGATAATCATTCTATGGGTAACAACCATGATTAAATAAGAGGTATTTATTGATTACATATTCATTTAAATAATTAATGAACTCTAATTCATTTAACTATTTAATTAGTGGTACTCTTCATGAGTAAAGGAACTAGTAAATTCAAGAGGAAATTGACTGAAATCAATGTTTGGATATACTGGACTAGGGAGGGGAAATATACTTTAAATTTTTATTCTCTTCCAATATTTCATATTTTGTATCTTATGATTTTAGCCACCGCATCTGGCTTCATGATAAAATATTAATTCTTGTTTAGATATATGTGCATAGTTTTCTCTTATAAAATATGAAAAGAGTACATAACATGGACATGAGAATAATTTGTCTATCCATGCAATTTTATTTCACTACATTTCTAATTTTAATACTAAAAAGAGTAGTTAAGCTTATTGTAAATGTATGATTCATACATATATATTGTTGCACAGAAACAAGATTTTAACTTATATGTTATCAATATTGAATAGATATCAATTTACATTAATTTCCTGTCAGCTGCTTCCTTGCCAATAACACAAGTGATCTAACTGCTTTTTCCTCAGTCAAATAACTTGAATCACTTGTTCCTGACATTTTATTTTTCTGAAAAGACTCCCTTACTAGGGTAAGCCACCAAGTCTCTGACTTCCAGTCACTCCACATTTTTTACCCCACTGTGGTGTGAGTGGTTTCTGATGTTCATTACAGTATTTGCATCATTGCATATATTTGAAATTTGTAATGAATATTGAATTTGCCAAAGGTTATGTCCTCTGGGAAGCTGGGTTGCTATATGAAGTGTTGAGAGGCATCAAGACTGAGTATTGGGGATATATAGAAGCTCTAGAATTCAGCCCTGAATCAATCATCCAATGAATCTACATTAACTTTCCAATTAATTCATCCTAATGCTTTCTTTATAACTTTGAATTTCTTCATTCATGTTTTTGTACATCTCCAACTTGACTATACCATCATTAAGACTCATTCTAAGCTCCAACTCCTAAAAAGAAGCCTTCTCAACTGTTAGTGCCCTCACCTTGTACTTCTCTCTGTATCTCTCCTCTCTTTCTATATCTCCTTGAGGCAGGGGAATAATTGTTTGCTTTTGTTTTTGTACCTCTACTACTTAACACATATGATTTGTCTAGAATTCCGTACCCTCTATTTCAATCGACCCAAGTCTACCTTATTTATCTACTAGTATTACCTTGATGATAAAAGCTTCTACTAGTTATTACTCAAACTTGCACCTCAGTTGCTTTTACCTCACCTAATCACTCTCCTAATTAATGCCACTTGACAAATTTCTACTATGTCAAATCCTACCTCTTTCAACCAGCTTTTACTTGTTTTACTGGCCATAAGTTATCACCAATTTTCCAAATTAACGTGCAGTGACTATAGAAAGGTGAACATTTTATTTCCAAATAAGAGGAAGAAGATTGAAAAAAATTCTAGGAATATATGATGACATTACTTCACCAAGTAAAAGAAGAGGCCAGGTATAATTATGGACATGATATAAAAACACATTTCATAAACAGGTTGAAAACCGACTTCACAGACACAACAGTTCAAATTAATTGGGAAAATATATTGTATATGTAAAAGGGAGTTCACAACTGTAAAAATAAACTTCATGGTTCTCTATAAGTAGTACAAGCTCAATTCTCAATACTTGATCCATTTTTCTGGATTATCTGAAACAACTCATTGTCTACTAGCTGTTACACATATTTTTAATTAGGTAGTAATAAAGTAATATAAGTAGGTAAACCCTTCAAACCTTGTTCCCTTTTGCAAGGACATCTGTGAGGTGGAAAGAAAGCATTCTCTCTTTTTGTCAGAATTTAAAAATTATAAAACAATAAAATGTGAAGCTTGAGTACACAATATGGCTCAAAATTATTAGAGGTGGAAATATTATTAAGTAGGTTAAAAAGGACATTTTGCTTTACTTACCCTAAACTAACTCTCCCTTAATTATGCTATAGACCATCAGGAATGTAGCTATAACTTTGTTACTTTTTTAACTAGTTAGTAATCTCAGTAAAATTAACCACTTGATATTCCTGGGCTTAGGTATAGCCTCATTAAATTTTTAAAAAATTGTTAAATATCTATCATATGTGTGACTCTGATCTACATGCTGGGGATCCAAAAGTAAAAAGTAAAATGATCTGTGCCCTCAAGGAAATGTGAGGTAATCTGGTATAAATGAGATAATTAGGTGAAAGCTTCAAAATATTTAAAACATTGTGTAAAATGTCAGTTGTTTTGTTTTTATATTCCTTATTCCTCTCCTCTTTATACTTGATAGAATTTAGGTGGAAATGGTCTTAGCATAACTTTATATTCTATACAGCATAGGTTCATTATTATTATTTCTATTTTGAATTAAAATAGATGTTTGGAATACAAACCTATCTGTTGATGCACTAGATGTATGTTTTAGACAGTAGCTATGCACAAGGCTTCTAGGGATATGTACTTCTGTCAAGAGTGTTTTGCAACAAAACCTATATACTACTACCCGAACTAACTAAAGAATCATGCTTTCATGTCATTCAGGAACAAGAAGACACAAATTTATAGACTTCATGGTAAACATGACAAAACAAAAACACTGACGTTTTTGTACTTTTTTTTAATTTTAAAGTTAAATACAAAATGAGAAAAGAAAAACTTCATTGCCATTTTCACAACAGAGCATAAGAGAGGAATCAATATATAGATTTTCTTGAAATGGAAATTTATTGTTTTATATTGAAGTTGGATAGAATCTTCCTCGATAAATTCAAGTCTTTTCAAGTTTTTCTAAATCAACCAGTTCATTATTGCCTAGACTGTAGCAATATTCTAACCCAATCATGTCCTGACAGATCATCTATGAAAGCTCCCCCATCTTTTTTTTTTTCATTCAGGATTATACTTAACTTTGCTGGGCAAGTTACCCTGTTTATAACCCCAGCTCTCTTACCCAACAGAATATAGTATTCAAGAACCTATAGTGCTTCAATGTTGCAGCTGTTAATTCTTGGGTAATCTTTATTGTAGCCACATGACATTTCATGTTTTTTTCTTGTTCTTCCAATACCTTTTCCTTTACCTGGGAGATTTGAAATTTGGCTATGATATTCTTGTAAATTTTTCTCTTGGAATCTCTTTCAGGTGGTGATCAGTGGATTTCTTCTATTTCTTCTTTATTCTGGCTCTAGAACTTCAGGGCAACTTACACTGACAATTTCTTATACTATTGTGTTGATGTTCTTTTTTTGTCATATTTTTAGGGAGTCCAAATATTCTTATATCATTTTCTTCAATTTGTTTTTCAAATTAGTTGTTCTTCTTGTAAGAACACTTTCTCTTCTATTTCACTTTCTCTTCTATTATTTTATTCTTTTGTTTTATAATTTACTGGTGTCTTAGAAAGCCAATAGCATTTTCTTGCTCAACTCTAATTTTCAAGGAATTATTTTCTTCCTTAATGTTTTGACCCTTTACTTCAAGTTTGTTGACTTCATTTTCTTAGTTTTCTTAGATCGTTCTTTTTTTTTTTCTATTTTTCCTTGATCTCTCTAATTTGATCTTTAAGTTCCTTTTTGAATCCTTTCAAGAACTCTTTTTTTGCATTTGGGGTCATTTGATGTTTCTCATTTTTAAAAGTAGTAGAAAAAACGAGTGACTTCTTTAGATACATCATCTTCCTCTGAATATGAACTTAGATCTTCTCCATCCACATAGTAACTATCTATGGTTGGGTTCTTTCTCATTTGCTTATTGATTTTTATTTTTTCCTTTTATTTTGTTTTTAGCAGCTATTAGTCTAATCAAGTTGTAGTCTTCAGGTATGGGAAATGATTTCCAAGCTTCAGGTCCTTCTTATCTTATTTTGTGAGGTCTGTCTCAGGGCCCATCTCTGGACTTCTTTCTCTACTCCTAAACTATGGCTAGGGCCCCCAGTCACACTGCCCCACAAATAATCTTGATCCCCATAGTCCCTCTGGTGGCTGCAAATTACAGCTGTCCTCTCTGCCCCAGAACTGAAACCAGGGACTCTGCTCTCCTAAAATTGTCTGTAGCAAAAAGGCTCACAGCCACTTGATACAGCATTCACCCTGTGAACACTAGCTCCTTCTCCCTGAAGCCACAGCCCAAGGTACATCTGGTCACCACAGCTATGCTTAGTGTCCTTTGACATTGGAAGATCCTTCAATCTTTTCCTAATTAGCAGTCAGATATCCACATTGTCTATGAGATGAAAGTTTCTAAGGCTGATGCTGCCTCTCAACCCATCTGCACTCAGGTTTTATGGTTTGTTGATTCAGGAGAGCTGGCCTAGAGGTGTTGGCACTTCACACAGCAAAATCTTCAGTGCTAGAGGCTGAGTTTTTTCTGAGGTCCTATCAAATTGTTTTAGGAGGACAACTACTTTATCCTCTGTTTAGACAATTTTTGGAGAACGAAAAGTTTTCTGATCCACTCTACCATCTTGCCTCAGTCATCTCACACAGATATGCATGTGTGTGTGTTTATGTGTATATATATATATATGTATATATAATATAATATATGTTTTAAGAAATGGATATTATATAGATGAATAGTGCTACATTATAAAGCATTGGTATGTCTCAATTTTTTAAATATAACTCATTTTGGTTTGCGTATAGAACCTTTGTGATGGCTAGGGTTCAATAATAGAAACACGATGTTTTGATCTGAACATGGAACATTAAAAAAGATGAATGATAGAAAATGATAGGAATAACAAATATCATTGTTTATTATTATCACTATTATTATTATTATAGGAAAAAATCACCTAAATATATAAACCAAAGAAGGCACAAAGTTACAAAATAAATTGACCCAGGGGTAAAAAGATGGAAAAATACTAAAATGGCTTCTAAGAAGAGAAGGACGAGGAGGAGGAGGAGAAGGAAGAGAAGGAGAAGAAGAAGAAGAAGAAGAAGAAGAAGAAGAAGAAGAAGAAGAAGAAGAAGAAGAAGAAGTAAAGAGAGACTATTACAAGATTTATTTCTAAAATTAAAGAAAATGGCTGAAATAAAGTGGGATTTAAATGGAAGAACTGGTTGTAGTAGAATAGGACTGATAAGAAATGAATAAAACCTCACAACACCCAGTCTACAGGTGAGTCAATGGTGTTCATGTTTTTTTGTGGTACAAAACTACAGAATATGGACAACACATAAAAGTGAAAAGGGGAGAATGAAAATCAGGGAGTATATGTGATATTAACTAATCAAGTCAGTGTTAAACAATGAAGGGAAAACACTTCCTGGGGTCTCATGGAAAAAGAAAGGTAAAAAAAGAATGATGACATGATAAAGGGAGAGGGTTTAAGTGGATTTTGATACAGTGACCTGAGTAGAGTGCACTGAAGAGATCCCCAATGGGGTAGAGAGATGGTCTGTAATAGAAAATGAATACTTTGCAAAGGGGATAATCTTCAGGAATTTGGTACTGAAGAATAACTACTTCTAAAAGTTATTTGTCGGGATGGATGGCACCCTGCCTCAAGACAATGAGGATCAAAACTCTTTTGTGGCAGAGAATAAATAGAAATCAAGAAATGTTAGAAGGCATGGATGGACTCAGAGAGTAGGTAATATGGAAAATTGGGGGAGGGGTGTCATCACTGAGAGGCAGAAGGTAGTGTACCATACCATACAATCAGACACAGAAAGAATGCTAACATGGACTTTATTTGTATCATCTTTATCTCCTACAATATCCTATACTTCTGAGAGCAAGACACAAGAGAAAAAGGGTAGAACACAGCAATATCTATAAAAGATCAACAATTTTAGAAGAAATAACTCGAAATAGTCACCTGCAAGGTCAAACAAAGTAGAATCTTTTCTTGTTTTGTTTTGTTGTTTGTAAAAATGCCTCTGAATAATGCGATTAAAGAGGATCTTTCCTGTCCATTTTCCTGCCTGTGAATATTTGTAGGACGGTCCATGCCTTTTGTTAATGAGGCACTTGTTCTCAAGAGATGTAATGCTGTCTGGCTCTAAAAAGGTGTATAAAAACTCTGAGGTGTTGTTTTATTTTGGAACTTACTGACTGGAAGTGTTTCTTTGGTCCGACAGGGACCCTGGAAAGCCTCTAAGGAGCCCCCAGGCTTTGAAAACCCAGATGCTGATGCTTCCCTCTCTAGTAACTATGGTCAGACTGTTGGACCTGTTTGTTGAACTGTGATGTGTGTATTGATTATGGTCAGACAGAGGAAGCCACATCTGTTGATCTTTGATTTCTCAGCATTTTCTCTGAAGTTCAAGGTGCTGACTTTTCCCCCTGAGCTAACAGAATGATACAAGTGCTTGATTAAAGTGATTGTTAACTCCTCAAAAGTTGCCTCTCCTTTTAAAGAAACAAATCAAAGAACCTGTGATAGCAGGCCCCCTTGTGCATGTATAAATGCTTACTGATGCACCATGTCACAAGATATAATTCACTGAAGAACACAGAGAAATAAATATAAAGGACATTCATCAAAATTTAATACTGAAATAGTCAGTAGTTAATATTCAATAAACATTAAGCACCTACTATGTGCCAGGCACTGTATTCAGTGTTGGGGCTACAAATACCAAAAGAAAAAAGAGGAAAAACCATCCCTGACCTCAAGGAGATTAAAATTTAATGATGGAAGATAACCCACCAAAAGATACTAAAAAGTTTGAGGAGAGAGAAGAAGATACTTGGATGCAGGTAGAGATATCAGTCAGAGTCCAAAGTACTGCTGGTAGGTAAGAAATGAGTAAATGTCTGAGCTGAGCTCCATCCTTAAATGGAGCTCTGGAGTTCTCCAATCAGAGAAGTAGAATACACAGAAAAAGAAGAGAACTTCTGATGAAAATGAGGGAAAGTCTATTTTTTAGAAAAAATGGGACAAAATCCATTTTTTAGAAAAAAAGAAAAAAATTATAATTGAAAATAAATAAGGTGATTTTGCTTGATTATTTAATTGAGGAAATAGGGTAAGAATTAGATAATTTAAATGAAAGACAAAAAGGGAATTATTTTAAAAAGATGACCAATATTCAATTTTGAAGCATCTATTTTACAGAAGACTGATGTTAAGACTTCAATATTTGTGCTGAATATCCAAATAGTATTTGGAGACAATGGGAAAATTTTATCTTGTCTAGTGGATTGGCTGACAGAAATATTAGGAGATTATAGAAATGAATAATTTCACATAAGAGACCCCATCTTCATCTACCACAGCAATATCTACCTGGATTCAGTTTGGATTCTTCAATTTCTGCCTTAGTGTGTAAAAAAAATACATTCAATATGCCAAATCACATTTTGGCCAAAGTTTGCATGACAAGAAATAAATGTCCAGTCTACTTTATAGCAGTGCTATAAATCTTCATATTGTTCATTGACATTAAGAGAATAATGCAATTACGTGGTATGATTCCATATTTGAATTGAAAGTCATATTCACTTCTACTGAAGAGTGATGATATTATTCTTACTGTTAAATAGTAGCAAAGCAATCTATCTTCCTAGCAAATGTCTCATTTTATAAGAATTGTTCCAGACACCAATAAATTGGTGATATATTTTTAATAGAGAAGTTTTTTCCATGTGGACATAAAAATCTCCAATGTTATTTCTTTACTTAGATCATTTTTTCAAAGATAGTATTCCATCTAACTAAGCCACCTGTAAGAAAATGAGTCAAAGGTTTTGTTTCAATAAAAAAAGATATAAATAATATAATTCTTGCAGGTGAATTGTTTAATACTAACAGAATTGATAATGTTACCTTTCCAACCTGGACCTTGTTAACAGTCAACATATCCCTTTTCTTCACAGTCTATAAACTGATTTTTAGTAAGATAAAGTTTTTTTTTAAAACTTACACAAGCTGTAAATATTTTGTAGAGACATAAAAATAAAATTTTGTCTAAAGTAAAATAAAATATATTTGATCAATATTTTGGAGTGTTCGGTGGTGTTTTCTGATATCATAATAAATATATGATAACTTCTGTTTATCTCATAAATATTCAGCATTGTAAAATACTTGAACCAATAACCACTTTTCTTGATGTAACGGATCTGTTGTTAATTATGTGGATGCTAAGAAAGCTTTCTTTTAATTTTGTTGTTTCTTTTTATTTTAATTTGTTGATGATTTATTTATATTAGGGTAAAACAATTTGTTAGACAATGAAATTTGAAGAAGGTGAGAATTTTCTCTGGACCAAAATATAGGAAAAGTTTCCTTTACCAATTTATGAATGAGGAGGTTTGGTAAACATCTCAGAGAGACTTATTTTCTTTCCCCAATCTTCTAATCATTAGTTACACATACAAGTACACAAATACACACAACACACATACATACCACATATGTGTACTCATAAGAAACTGTAGTCAGAATCAGCATATAAATCACAAGAACTGTATTATAGATCTGATTCTCCATATTATATACGTCTTAAAAGATTCTTCCATGTTATTTCTGCATGTGTATAGTATGACCAGATGCTTGAAGACCTAAGCTCCTATATGGAAGAACCAACTTCTTTTTACTAATATGCTTTCCACAGTGCTTGAGATATAGTAGACACTTGATAATGTATATTGATGATATTGATAATGGTTTGGCAATTTGGGGGATACATCTAGTTTAGTATCATTTGAATGTGGCTGCAGGAAATTATTACTTGATTTGCTGAAGTTGATATTCCATAATTTAAAGAATAGAGATAATATATATCTTACAACTATAGTCTTATTTATTTAAACATCATAAATAGTCTTGCTAAAGTGTGTATCTAGAGTACTGTCTCAGTTGGTTGAAAACAGAAAAAAAAGTCTACATCAAGCCATTTAGATGCTTTGATTGACTTTATAAACTAATATTGCTTTTTTTGGGGGGGTGGCGGGTCACCAATGATATAAATAAGGAAAAAAATGTTTCACTTACAGCAGTTTTCCAGATACTCAGTAAAATGTGTTTTTTTATGATGGTCAATTATGAGATACCACAAGGCAGGTATATACTTTGCACAAAGGAGTTATTAAATAATTCAGTTGTTTAGTCACAAGGTGTGACAGTAACTAAGACTCACTTTGAAATAGTGGGGTTTATCATGAAAAGGGCATCATAAAATGGGAAAGACTAAAGGTAAGAGTTGAAGATATTGCAGAACTAAAAATCATAATGATCTGATGTATAACAATGTCCTTTATGCTTTCCTATGCAAATGCTTTATAATTGTTCTTTCACATTCTAAAACTTCATAGCAGTAATATAAAAGTCATCAACTACTTTTTTATAGCTCTTACATTTTACAGTGAGTCTTAGCCCTATGGGACTCAGTGTTATAATTAACAAAGGCCATTTTCTTCTCAGTAAGGTGTTAACACTCCTGGTCTTCATTCATGTATTCATATAGTGGTAATAAGGGAAGGTAGTTAGGTTTATGAGTTTCAGTAATAAAATATAACAAATCAATTTCAGATGTCCAAAGGATAAAGTAATCTCTTCCCCATATGATCTCCTAGCACTTTTACTTCACTAACTAAACAACAAATTACACACACATACACACACACACATTCACACACAACACTACTTTGCTAAAGTGTAATTTCCTTGAGGAAAGCTGTTGGGTGTCATTTTATAAGCTTTTCCAAAGCCTAGTAGAATTCATAACTCTTGATAGGTTCTCACTAACACTCTATTAAATAAATTAGAAAGGAAAAAATATCAAATGCAAAATGACATTACCTAAACACAGTATCTCTTTTTGGTTACTTTTTTAGTTTCCTTGCAAAGAAAGAAAGAACATACTGACACAAAAAGGTAGTGAGTTAAGAAGTCCAGATCCTAATATTAAAATGTACACAATGTGGTTACAAAATAATGAAATATGCCATTGAAGAACTTATGGAAATCATTCTCATAACTATATAGCTTCACCTTATATAAGTTATGAAAAATATAACTAGTTTGTATGTCCAGGGGCTAAGCAATTTCAGGTTTGATCTAGAAATATTCAACCATTATGGAAGGGAATTCAGACTACTTAGCTTTAAAGGTTTTGTCTTTGATTTTCAATGATAATGTCAATACATGTAATCATATTGTGAATTTTCTAGTTATTTTTGCTACATATCTTTCTTTATGAACTTATGTGTGTAATATGCATAATCATATATATATGTTTGTGTGTAGACACATTTGTATATATGCACGCTTACAGATACATAAGCATCAATTTGCCCTCCCCCACTCCAATTTCACTTCTCTTCAGAGATCATCTGTGAGTTCATTGTTCCCAAGTGAAAAGAGCATTGTCCTCATGATCTGAAAACCTGGGTTTGCTTTCTAATTTAGTCATCATTTATCACCCATATAACTTCAATTTCATGGAGCCTTAATTTTTTCACGTGGCAAATAAATATGTCAATATTTTCCTGTTATACTTTGTGATATGCTTTCTATATTTTAAGGTGTTATCTAAATGCAATATATAACATGCCAGTAATTTTTCTTAGTATTTTTCCATGGATATTAGGAGAAAAATATTTTAAATTATCCATTTCATTAATAAGAATTTTAGTTCCAATTCATCATATAAATTATTTTTTCATAGTATTTTAGACTTATTGATTTTAATTGTCCTATTATTTTAAAAGGAAGCAAAACAAAAGCTAGAAAAAGCAATATTGTGAAAACTTTATATTCAAGAGTAGTGGTTTATACAACCAGTCTTTCTGGTTTTAAGAAATTAGTTTAAGAAAATATCTAGTATATCACTAGTCAACACTTTTAAGAAATTTTATCATTTTTAATGGAACATCTATGTACTGAATAAGCTCCATAATCCTGTCTGTCAAACCAGTACAAAATCAAATAGTTAAATTTCAATTAGGCTCAAAGTTCCCCACTGCTGTATCTTAAAATCATGTCATGTCCTAGTCCTAAGTAACCTAAAGTGGATTGGGGAAAGAATTCATGTAAGGGGAAAAAAATCTACAATATAATTAGAAAATCACATGTTTTCTTGCTGCCCTAATTTTCTCTTACTCTTTTAAGTATTCTCTTGAGTTCAATTATATTCACCTAGGTTCACAAGCTTGTTGAACTTGGAGAACATTTCTAAAAACAAAATACCTCCCCCTCCCAAATCTCTTAGCTCTCTAATATAAAAAGATGATAAAGTCATGTGCCTAGTGGTTAGGAGATGAAGAAAAAAAGATTTTTGCATGAAGATATATCTATGTTTATATCTATATTTATCTATATATCTGAAAAATCAAGATTCCCTAGCATTTGTTCATTCACTATAGAGGTATTATTTTGATTAAATAATGCATGTAAATATATGCTAAACTATAACTTTGAATTATTAGCTGATACTTAAAGTTACATCATGTAACTCCATGAATATTATTGGCAATTAAGTGTGCACAATATGGCCTGGAATATTTGACTTTAAATATAAAGTTCTTTTTTAATGTGTTCATTTTAAGAAAATGATTTTGATATAGCATTGAATATTCATTATAACTATTATACTATTATTATTAAATTGAATATAACTATTCATATTATATTATAAAGCAGGTACTTCTTGTGTCATTATTGTTGGACTACTTACTGAAGTATGTAGTAATTAAACTGTCTGTAAAGAGTTTATCCTTCACTGTATCATCAACTATTCCCTCAAATCTCTGATTCTAATCTTTCACTATATATTCAGAAATAATATCTCTACCTACTGGACATTTTCAATTTGATGCTCTATCACTCCCTTAAATTCAATATGCCACAAATTCAACATACTACAATTTGAAGTCACCACTCAGCATCCATTGTTCTAGACTCATATGCTCAAAACTTTGAAGTAATTTTCAATTCTTTTCTCTCAGAACCCTTTCTTAGTCTTCATTCACAATATCTCTGAAATTAGCTTATGAGGAATAATGTTGCAGTTTAAAGTCATCTGTGTTCAAATACCACCCACTATCCTTACTACTCATGAGACCTTTTGCAAGTAACATATTCTCTTTGCTATTATGCTGACATTATAGTTGTCCAGGTCCTTCCTTGTTACCTGCAAATTGAAAAAGTAGTCTTCCTTTTTTTTTTCCAATTATTTTATCCTACAATTCATTGAGTATATTTTTGGTAGAGTATTAAAAAAACACAACTCAGCAGCACTACTTTCATCATATTTCTACAATCCACAGGAAACTGACATGTCTTCTACTGTCTATTTGATCAGAAGTAGAAGTCTTCCCCATAGTATGCCAATTTTGTCATAAAATAGAGCTGATTTAATCTACAGTTAATATTCCATAACTGAGAGACCAAGTCACTATCTTGTTACCCCTGGACAACTCTTCTCAAGGAATTAATATACTCCCACAAATCCATTCAATATGAGATGACTGAAGTGTCTCTGCAGAGTACTTACCATGGAGTGGACTCCTTTAGATGATATAAGAAAGATAATTTCCCTTAGGTGAGTCAATTTCCTTGCCCCAGGAGATGGGGAAAGGAAATTATCTTATCTATGTCAGTTGAATTTTTTAAAAAGTTTCTGATTGTCACTGTTAATCTCTCAATTTAATTGAGACCCTTAAACAGGTAGGTGGTACAGTGGATAGAGGTCTAGGCCTGGAATCAGGAACATCTGAGTTCAAATCCAACTTTAAAAACTTAATAGCTCTGTGACCCTGAACAAATAATAAACCTCCGTGTGCTAATTTTTGTCAACTATGAAATGAGGAAAATAACAGCTCTTCCCTTATAAGATTGTTGTGAGAAACAAATGAGATTTTATTTTTGTAATTAGGGCCTGACATATAGTATATGGTATATACATTCTTATTCTCTTCTCTTCCCCATTTAAGAAAAGACCTCTTTTATATTGGGTCTGGATTTATCTCATTCATCTTTCTGAGGACCTTTTTCCAATAGTCTGAAAGAGCCTTAAAGAAAAATATTATTTCTTCATATTTTTAGAGAAATCAAAAAGAGTTTAATGAACTTCCTGATTTAGCATTTTTAAATCCCCCAAATCCCAGTGCTACCCCTAGATTCTGACAGGAGACACAAGAGCTGTCCTCTGGGGTCCTAGATTAACAATGTGAATGGGACTTTTGGCAAGCAGAACAAGAGCAAGTACTACACAGGTATCACGTTATATAGTACTTTATTGTATACTGCATCAACGGCTAATAGTTTTCACAACAGAATTATGTGATATTTGAAATCAGGTATATATGAACCTATTTAGAATACTACTAAGCACTATATTGGATATTCAGTAGAGTTAGTGATTTTTTTTTTCAAATTACTCCCAAAATTGTCTAAATCTTCCAAATGTTACAGGTACCCCCAGTGAAATAGTTTTCATGAGAGATGCCAGGTATTATAGTATCTTTTATCTGTAGATATGTAATTATATCTCTACTATAGCTAAGGTATACATCTCTTTAAGATATAAGTTAAAAAATTAAGATATGAGTTGGACCTCATGGTCACTGAGGTTCATTTCAACTTTTAATATCTGTACATCTGTGATTCTGCATTAACGTAATTTCTACTTAAAAAAGAGTCATAGATCCCAAGGGCAGTGTTATGATAAGACCTGACAAATTTATGCCTTTATCCCTATGAGTTAATGTGTTAGAAAAAGTATGCAAAATACACTGCTTAAAAAGCACACTCTTAGGGAAATAGCTTCCTAATAAGTAATTTGAACTCTACTACTCTTGTTCTCTCAATTTTAAATGAAAACAAAAAAGTCAATTTCCTTAAGCATCAGGTAATTTGTATTTTATAAAGATGATTATTTCAGAGAGGAATGAAAAAGAATATTTCAGTCATCAAAGTCTCTCGGGGGACAGGTTAGGGAAACTGAAAGATCATAACAGATGTTTTCAGCTATCTAGTTAGCTAAGGCTATCATGCAAATAATTGTTACTGCTATTATCTTTGAAACCAGATGTCTGATGTCCCTATGAGAGAAAAGAAAATAATAACAATAATGGTAGAGATGATTTTTAAGCTATTGCTGTGTTACAACTTAATAGACATTTTGTCTGTACCATCACTGTCATGCACATGAAAATGGTAAGGTGAAATTCTTGTGTTTAATTGTAGTAAAGCACATTTGTTTTTTACAAGCAAGGAATAATTAATTAATAATGATTCCTACTGTCATAATATATTAATGATATTACAGAAATAGGAAGGAAGCAGGAATCATTCCAGCAAGAGTTTGTCAACTGAACCAGACTTGAAAAATTATTTAATTAATCTTATGGCATGTTTATCCAAAATTTTCTCTATGGAAAAGCCTAGTGCCTTGGCGACAATTTTCTTACACTGATAACTCTGAAACTGGGCTAAGGGAGAGAACAAGGCTTTTAGTCAGGGTATCTTCAGGGATTCAGTTCATTTTAAAAGTGGCATACTGCCTTCTGGCAGAAATGCCTGTGTTCTGGGTTTAACAGAGCTCCATTTACCTGCCAAAGGACAAAGGAAGCCAAAGGCATTGGGACTTAGTGGTGAACACAAGCAATAAAAGTCAGCAGGGAAACCCACCTACACATTGAACTTCTGCAAACTATTTGTACATATACATTTTTATATGATTTGTAATCTTAAAAAGAAAGTTTAACTTATTTTTTATAATTGGAATCTTATTTTAAATACATGAGGGGAACAAGCTATCTTAAGAAAACTGATTTGGGTCATTGTAAAGCAAAAAATTGCCCCACATTCTGTCTGTCAAAGGAAAAAGTCCTTATATACAGTCAAGAGAACTGAATTTTAATTCATTCTCAACCATAATTTCCTATGTGCCTTTGGTAAGTTATTTGACATCCGAAATTACACATATATTAAGTTGGGATTTTCATATTAGATGTTCCTAAATTGAAGAGCACATGTCTCAGGTAATTTATTTCCTGTTATAATTGTACTTAAACTTACTATTTAAAAATACAAAAGAATTGGAAAAATTGAAGTGCTTTAAATAAAAGACAGAAGCATAAGAGAATTCCAATAAGTCCTAAAATGACTAGTTTCTAAATTAGTTATATGGAAGGCTAGGACATACTGGCAAGTTGAAGGTGGTCACATTGAAAGGGAATCTAACTTCTTGCCACTTTACTTCTCATTTTATTTTCCTACCTTCCACATCTTGAAAATACAATTAACTAATTAAACTGATATATACCTTGTCTTTGAATACCTTAGGGTTTCTTTGGTTTCTTTTTTTCTTTACTATTGTCACTCCTGACCTGATGTATCCCTACTCTGAAATTTTTCCCCCAGTCTCGTTCTCCATTCCTACTCAAATGCTGCTAAACCTCCTTTATGTGGAAGAAGCCAAATAAATCCTTACTAAATATTCTTCATTTATGTTTTCTCATCTTTCCTGGTCCCTGATTGCCACAAGGCAACCATTTTTTTTTATCAAATTAGCTGTGACCCTATGACCTCTCACAAGCTATGTCTTCCCTGCAGGCCATTCTCTTACAGAAATAATAGTACCTTAAATCTCATTATTGTACATCACCATTCTACTTTGATAATATAAAACTGAAATTCTACTGTCTATTCAAAACTTGCTATCTTTTCATCTTTTTTCCTTTGTCTATCCAGAACTCTCTTCTTCATGACCTTTAGTTCTCTCAATTCATCACAATGGCTATGCCTCCCTTTCCTTTCATGTCAGTCTTGACACTATTAATGAACAATAGGAATATAAACTGACCAATGCTATTAATTCCCTTGCTCTTTCACTCTATCAGTGTTCACAACTTGTCAAATTCCTAAAATGACTTGCTCCCACCATCTATTTTCTCTGTTTCTACATCATTTTTATCTTGAAAACTGTATGGAAGGCAGACTAGAATTTAAAAAAAAAAATTAAAATGCCTTTTTCAAGTTACTTTCAAGGCCTATTTTGCAAAGCTATAGAATGATTGAAGTTATGTCTTTATTTCTTATCTTAGCTTAACAAATGATAGCTGCTACCATAAATTTGAAGGAAATGTAGGTAACTATTATGATTACTTCTCTTAAATGTATTTAAGAACCAGCACCATCTGGCATGTTGCCTCTACACTTCTCAGGGGGGTATAAGAAATAAAATAATTAATTTGATAAAAAAATCTGTTCTGAGAGCCTTGAAATATATTTATAGATCACAAATTAGCTCCCAAAGCATAAAAATAAAATCTCTTAGTGCTTTTTCCTTTAGGGATTGAAGATGTGTGTATGTGTGTGTGTGTGTGTGTGTGTGATTTAAGAAAAAAATTAGGGCTTCTTCAATTAGAGAACATCTCTTCTTCTAATAAATGTTAGAGAGGGAAAGCCTTTGCCAGTTGGGTATTTTCCAAACTCATTAATACTCAATTAGGAAACTTTATTTTTAACCTGGAGAACCATTCAGAACAGTAATTAGGAAGAATAGTTGAGAAGGAAAAAAAATGTTGAGAACTTGGATATTGCATATTGGAGTAGCAAGAAGTGAATGGAATCATTTCTCTTTTCCTACTTCTATTTCCTGCTGAAGACTATAAAAGTGAAGGTATAAAAGTGAAATTTACGATCAACATTTTCTAGTACCTCACACTTCAGGAAACATTTAAGGATAAAAGTGTTCTACTTGCAAACTACCCAGAAGCATTGCAGTTATGAAATTATTTACCAAGATTGTAAATGACAAACCCCTTAGTTCAAAGAGAGATATTGGTAATTAGAAAGAATACCTAGGATTTGGATACCCAATATTCTTAGGGAATCTTTTGAATGAATGAATGAAACTGGGAATGAATGAAAAAGAATTTGTTAAGGATCTACTCTAAACCAAGCACTGTGCTAAATACTAGGGTATAAATATAAAAAGCTAGAGAGCACCTGTTCTCAAAGAACTCTCACTCTAATTAGAGGAGACCATAGCAATGCCAAAGACTTTTTTAGGACATATTGGTAGATCATTTAGAGGTTCCTGGAAGATCTGGAAGGCAGATTATAGAAGGGAAATCATAAAGCCAAGAATAATGTAGGATACAATGACAGGGCAAAGACTAAAGGCTAGTGGTCCTGCATCTCACCAGAATAGTAATGATTGGAAAATTGCATCTCATCCAAATATTGTGACCAGTTACCTTACTTACTCTTACCTGATGGATCTAACAGAGTCTTAACATCCTGGAGTTAAGTAGAAACCAAAAGTAATTCAGGGGATCATAGAGATCTCCTTTAGAGATCTTCCCAGTACAGCCCAGGTGTGAAGTTGAGTGCATCACAATGTGGGCCATACCTTAACAAGGACAGGACTGGAGTGGGCATCAAGGAGGCACATCACCATCAGCAGCTGTGGGTTCCAGATTCCTCAACTCACAAATGCTAAAGACAGCTTCAAAGGTCAGTGAGAAAGCTCTCACTTAGTTGAGAAAGTAATGCAGCAGTCTAGACCTGGCCCCAAGCAGCAGCTGCTTCCATTGTTGGAGCCCGGGTCTAAAGGTCCTGGGGCAGTTGAGCAGCAGATCTGGATCTCAGCCCTGAGTGACTTCCCTGGGGTGAGTTGAAGTCCTGGCCTGGTGGAGCTGGTGGAGCCTCTGGAGAGGGAATCCTGTTCACATACAAGAGCACAGGCCAGGAGAAGAATAAACTCCTCTCCTTTGATTGTCACCTTGGAGGAACTGAGAACTTACAGGTCCCCAGAATATATCCTCCCCTTGACAAAGAACTCAAAAGTCAAGTAATAGACTGGGGAAATGCCCAAAAAAGGGGAAAATAATAAGACAATAGAAGGTTATTTTCTTGGTGAGCAGATATTTTCTTCCATCCTTTCAGATGAGGAGGAACAATGCATACCATCAGTGGAAGACCTAAAAGTAAGGCTTCTGCATCCAAAACCTCCAAAATAAATATAAAATGATTTCAGGCCATGGAGGAGGTCAAAAAGGATTTTGAAAATCAAGTAAGAAAGGTGGAGGAAAAATTGGGAAGAAGGAATAAGAGTGATGCAAGAAAATCATGAAAAGCAAGTCAATAACTTGCTAAGGAGACCCCCCCAAAAATGAGGAAGAAATTAACACCTTTAAAAATAGACTAAGTCAAATGGCAAAAGAGACGCAAAATACCAATGAGGAGAAGAATGCTTTAAAGAGAAGAATTAGCTAAATGGAAAAGGAGGCTCAAAAAGACTGAAGAAAATAGCCCCTTAAAAATTAGAATGGAGCAGATAGAAGCTAATGACAGTATGAGAAACCAAGAAATTACAAAACAAAACCAAAAGAATGAAAAAAAGAAGACAATGTGGCATATCTCATTGGAAAAACAACTGACCTGGAAAATAGATCCAGGAGAAACAATTTAAAAATGATGGGACTACCTGAAATCCATGATCAAAAGAAAAAGCCTAGACATCATCTGTCATGAAATTATCGAGGGAAACTGCCCTGATAGTCTAGAACCAGAGGGTAAAATAAATATTTAATGAATTCACCAATCACTTCCTGAAAGAGACCCAAAAAGAAAACCTCCTAGCAATATTGTAGCCAAATTCCAGAGTTCCCAGGTCAAGGAGAAAATATTGCAAGCAGCCAGAAAGAAATAATCATGGTGTTGGGGAAATATAATCAGGATAACACAGGATCTGGCAGCCTCTACATTAGGGGATCAAAGGACTTGGAATATGATATTCCAGAAGCCAAGGGAACTAGGATTACAATCAAGAATCATCAAGTCAGCCAAACTGAGTGTTGGAAAACAGAATGTTTTCTTCAAGGAAAAAGTGGTCATTCAATAAAATGAAGGACTTTTAAGTATTCTTGCTGAAAATACCAGAAATGAATAGAAAATTTGACTTTCAAACACCAGAATCAAGAGAAGCACGAAAAGATAAACAGGAAAGAGATATCATAAGAGACTTACTAAAGCTGAACTGTTTAGATTCCTACATGGAAAGATAATATTCGTAACTCTTGAAACTTTTCTCAGTGCTTGGGTAGTTGGAGGGATTACACACACACACACACACACACACCCTATGTGTGTGTGTGTGTATGTGTGTATATATATACACATATAGATAGATAAATAGATGATAGATAGATAGGCAGAGGGCACAGGTTGAGTTGAATAGGAAGGGATGATATCTAAATAAATAAAATTAAGGGGTGAGAAAGGAATATATTAGGAGGAGAAGAGAGGAATGTATTGAGGCAAATTATCTCTCATTAAAAAAGGCAAGAAAAAGCTTTTTCAATGGGGAGGAAAAGGGAAAGGTGAGAGGGAAAAAGTGAAGCATACTCTCATCACATTTGGCTTAAGGAAGGAATAACATGCACACTCAAATTGGTATGAAAATCTATTTTACACTATAGGAAAATAGGGGAGAAAGGGATAAGTGGAGTGTGAAGGGATGATAGATGTGAGGGCAAATGAGAGAAGGGGTAACTAGAAGTAAACACTTTTGGGGAGGGATAAGGTCAAAAGAAAGAATAGAATAAATGGGGGGGGCAAGTTAGGAAGGAGGGAAATAACAGTCTTTCACATGACTATTTTGGAAATCTTTAGTAATACTACACATACATATCCTATATTGAATTGCTTGCCTTCTCACTGGAGATGGGTAGGGTGGGAGGAAGGGAAAGCAAATGGAATTCAAAGTTTTAGGAATAGATGTTGAGAATTGCTTTTGCATGTAACTGAGAAATAAAAAATACAGGTAAGGGGGTATAAAAATCTCTCTTGCCCTACAAGAAAAGAGAGAAGATGGGGATAAGGGAAGGGAGGAGTGTGATAGAAAGAAAGATAGATTGGGGGAAAGGGTGATCAGAATGCATGGTGTTTTGGGGTGGGAGAGGAGAGAGATGGGGAGACAATTTGACAATCAAAATCTTGTGGAAATGAATGTTTAAAACTAAAAATAAATAAATAAATTGGGAAAAATAGAACCATTGTCATCTTCTTTGACATGCCTTTACGTGTGCCTGCAATGAGCCAGGCTAAGAACGTCGTCATCTCAACATCATGTATGGAATATACTCCCTGCTTTTCACTCCTCTTTATTCCATCTTAACCATTAATCTCTAAGGTTTTTGACAGCATGGACTTTCCACTTGCTTATATTTATGAGCCCAGGGCTTAATACAAGAATCACAACATAATAAAAACAATTAACATATTTGTCTAAATCTCTCTCCCTTTCTCTGTCTCTTTGTCTCTGTCTGTCTGTCTGTTTCTCTCTCTCTGTTTATCTATCCATATTAAGCAACTTAAACAGAATGAACTGAAATTTCAATCATTCTGATCTACTATACAAAGTTTCTTGGTTCTCTGATTGACATAAAACTAATTGTAAACTTTGTTACATAGCTCACTCAATTTGACTGTCTTAATCTTTATAGTTATATCATGTTAGGCTCCTTATGTTTACAAACCAATTTAGATGTACTAATATTTAAAATGAAGAAACTTTTGAATTATTATAGTTCTAAATATTGTCTCTGGATTTGTCCAAGTAGTTACCAATGTTTTGTTTTTCAAATTATCTGTATCATCATCAATCTCTGTTCATATGTCAATATGACCATGCTTGAATTTCTTATAAATAAACTGTGCCTTTTTTCATTTAGAATATCTGTATAGTCAAACTATGCAAGAGCACTCCAGGGAACCATGGTGTTTAGGAAAGTGCATCACTTTTTCAGTGATATAAAATTTTTAGAAAAATGTTATCAAAGACTTGTGAAAGAGGATGAAGTGTGCATGGCTTATGTCTTCCACTGATATCCTTCTCATGTTAGGAAAAAAGAGGAGGGGACCTCCATGATATTGAGTATATGCCTTGGTGAGATTTTGGGGGAGGCATGTGTCAGAGTCTCATGTGAAGGGCAAGCATAGGCAGATTGTGATCTGCATTAATGAGAAAAAAAACTTAAGGAATGAATGAAATCACAGATTCATTTGACAACTGAATGTGTGTCTTTATGGTGATATTGAAGTGCTCAAATATCTTAATAGACTTTTTGATTTCATTGGGAGAGATAGCTGCTGAATGAGGAAAGTCTGTCTGCCAATGTACTTTGGCATCCTCTATGACATGTCCAGTCTGTCTGAGTTGAATAGATCACTAAGAGGTTGCAATTTGAATGGGACCATATAGCCCTAGTGTGTTAGAAGAGAGACTTGAACTCAAGTCCTCCTGACTCCAAGTTTATTTCTCTATGATTCATGTCATATAGCCTTTCTAATAGTTAATAAACTACAGTAAACAAGACTAATAGCAGTTTTGGATCCAGTAGCTTTAGAGTGAGACAAACAGCTGTCGTTTGTTTTCTGGTTATATTTAAGCTAAAGAAACTCCTGTTGAACTTTTTTTGTAAAAAAAACTTAGATCATAGTAGGATTGCTGATGGGAATGCTGCTTATGATTAGAAGGTTTGGGGTAGGGGTGGGTCTTTTTTTCTTTTCTTTTACATTATGAAATCAATAAAATGATAAATCAGAGATGAAAGCATCAGCACCTATTCAAAGAATTATATTTCTTTTGATACCTCTATACGCTTTTCTTCTATTATCATATTTTGTCTTTGCTGACATGCAGTTCCATGGTTTCTTTCAAGTGCTGCTAACAACAGCTAGCTTTTCTTTTCACAGTGAGATATTAAACGATGTTATAGGTATGGCCATAAGTATCCCTAGACTAGAAACTCTCCTGGGCTGGTGTAAACTTAGCTAAAAATAACTAAACACTTGTCAGCTGTTCAATACACAATCAAAGGGCAGAAGCGAAGGTGCCCCAAATCGAATACGCCTTCTGCTTCCTGTTTGTCAACAGTAAATTGCATCCCATTTTAAACAAGAAAAGGGGAAAAAAAGCTCTGCTGGATCCCTGTGACTGTGCTTTATACATGGATCAATAAGAGAGGAGAATAGCTTTTTTTAGTCTTTTCCAAGTTCCCTGAGTTCCTATAGCAAATTGGCAGTACTTTTTGATCATTCTCAATTAACAACACTCTCTCCCTAAGCCTGGGAGGCTCTATGGCTTTTGTGGTCATTCTCAAACAATACTGAGTGTATATCCCAGGATGAAGATTGCTTTGATAAAAAAGCAATTTGTTTCAACCACCTATAAATGGAACTAGGAACCCAGTAGAGTGTAGTGAGAAAGGGAGCCTGAGAATACCTCGATTGCTTGTGCCAGACATGTTTTGAAATACAGGAACTAGTTATTTCAAAGATAATTCTATGTTAGGAAGAGTCAGATATCAAATCTAGCAAGTTTAACCACCTAAGGTGTGGATACATGTTCTAAATTATTTTATATTTATAGATGAAAGAAGAAAGAGGTATCCTATTATAAAAGGGAAAAAGATTCAGAAGTCCTAATTTTACCTTTTCCTTGGCAATATCAATAGTTAAACAAAAGCAATATAGTGGATTGATACCTGAAATTTAATTTAGGATGAACTGGGTTTGAGTCCACATAATGCGTTGCATGCTGGTTTGAAGTAATTTAAAATCTCTGGGTCTCAGACAACTCTCTAAGACTATCTGCTGAAGAACCATTGATCATCCATACTGGAAGAACAAACTTCCTTATATCAGCATGCCTTATACTAATTAAATCATAGGTTATTGTTGGTTGTAATAAGGAGCAAAAATAACACTTTTTAAAAATCTAATTTACAAAACATTTACAAAATCTGCACATATATCTCATTGACTTTCAAACCACACTTTGAGGAAACTGATGGCCTTACTCCCATTTTACAGGTAAAGAAACTGAGGTACAATAGTTGAGTGACATATATAAATACACAGTGATTAAGTCTAGGACAGAATTAACATTAAGGCTTCTCTTTCACCTGGTCTGGCATCATCTTTTCTACATCAGTATAGCACATTAGAAAGTATAGTAGTTTTAAAGGCAAGTCAATGATGCAGTAAGAAGTGGTTACAACAAACAGTAAGACTAAATAATCAACAAAATGTGTTTTAAAATTTCCTCCTTTGAGACAAATTTCTCACTTTTCAGAATGAATGCTACACTATACCAGGGGGGCTGAAACTATTTTACCTCTAAGTGTAACTGAATGAGAAAGAAAAAAAGAGGGAAAAATGGATGACTACAGCAGAATAAGAACTCCAATAATGATTTTTGGTGAAATCCATGGTTCCTAGAGTCAATTATTGCCAACTTTACTTTATAATTTATATACTTATCTCTGTTGTGCATTTAGGCATTTCTCCATATGTTATGAAAAGTTTAGGGTCCTTTATTTCCTTTTTTTTTGGCTTGACGGAGAGATAATATGGCATTATGTATTGAAAGTTAGTCTTGAAGTCAGGCAGACCTTAGTTCAAATCCTGCCTCTGAGTAGTAATGGGTATATGACTTTGGAGAAATGCAAATTACTTAAAGTCCCAGTGTTCTAAGCAAGTGTCCAAGATAAGAAACTGCAGAGATGTTTCCCAATTGAATTGGAAAATGGAGTTTCCATAGATAAGATTTCCATATATTAATAAAATCACATATTTAGTTCCTACATGTCTCCTTTTCTATATCCAGTCTCTTGCTTGGTAAATAAAATTTACTTTATTTTGAGACATCTGAAATCTATGAAGTAAAACTGCCTACTTCCTAAACTATGGCAGAAAGAAAATGCTCTCTATGAAGAATAGACTGAAACAAATATAAAATGAATGAACAAAGTACTGTTAAAAAAATAAACTATATGACCAAGAGGAGCCATTCTGTTAGATTGAGATAGTTTAAGGGTTAAAAAGAGAAATGATAAAAGAGTATCAGGGGCCAGTTTCCTTTTTAATATTCTTTTGAGGAGAATGACAAGGCTATGATACTGGAAGAAAAGGTTGGAGAAGCATGAATTTAAAAAAATCAGTTAACATGAATAATATGTTGTGACACCATATAGGATTCCTTAGGAGGTGCAAGAAGGATGACTGAGTCAAGGTGTAGGAGGTGAAGGGTATCAAGGAGGGCTCTTGTCTTTATTTACCTACTCTTTTAAGGAAATTTCAATCTTAACACACTTTCAAAGAAGTGCACAGTAATTTTAACCTTAAAGTACTACCATCACCTTTTCTGAATTATTTGAAAAAGAAAAAAAAAAGAAGAAAAAAATGAGCGAAAAAGGTAACATCTGACCCATTACAAGGTTGGATGAGGGAAAGAACACTAAGATTCATGCAGTAAATGACACCAATAAAAGCACAAAGCACAAAAGATGGGAATACAAGCCATTTACCTTTACAACAGCTGCCTAGCGCAGATGAATCAAACAGTGCCAGCAATAAAAGTATCTGGTCAATGTCAATTTTCTCCAGGCATCTGGTATTGTCACTAGTGATTTTACTGAAGATTACCCATCAGTTAGTGCAGATTTGTTTTTTAATTGGCCCTCACTGCACCTGCCACATTTTTCTTGTTCTCAGTCCCGAAAGCTTTCACAGAGGGGAAGAAGGTAGATATCTGGAGAATATCCTCTGAAGCACACCATGAAGGACAGCCACAAGAATAATTAAGGATTTCAAAGACATGAAGAAAATGTCCTGTTATGGGATAAGGAAGAGGAATATAGAACTATCACTAATGAATCCAGGAATAAGGAAAGTATAAGTATGATTCAAATTTCAGACCTAGAAGGAAATGCTTCTTGGAATATTTATTTTAATTCAAGAGAGTAAGTGAAGTAGGTCTCTGGCTGGCAACATCAGTCATCATTTTCATTAAGCAACAAGACAGCATCAGTTGGTAATTAGCAGGTGGACACAGAAGCAAGCAACCATAATGTTTTACTTCGTGATTTGGCATTGATCCCACTTCTTGAAATTGGAAGGGGTCCATATGTTTTTTTTTTTAAATTATTATTATTTTAAAGATAGGAAAACAAATGCTAATTGGATACTCATGACATCTAAATTTTATGAACCCAACACAGCTCTGCTTAATATATTTCCAATTGGCTATTACAACATATTTAAAAAGTATCTTATTGACTTGCTGAAAATCATCACTTTACAGTAAAAAAAAAGAAATAAAGGATGTGGTTTTTCAAATGTGGGGGAACACATCACCATCAGTATTCACCTTCTCTACCAACTAATTCACTTCTTAAATCTGATTTTTATCTTTAGAAGACTTTGATGTACAGTAGAAAAAGTAATGTACTTTGCATGAATGTATCTGAGTTTGGATCCAATCACTAAGATAATAATCTGTGGGTTCTTTGGCAAATTACTTCACTGGGTCACTGTTTTCTCATTTGTAAAAGTGAAGGCATTGGACTAGATGACTGTCAAAGTTCCTTTCCATGCTAGACCTATGATTCTGTGAAGCTTACTCTGCAACCCTTCAAATCTATCTGTTACAGTGATGAAAACGCTTCCTGTTCTCCTGTGTCCTTTTGATTCTGGTGAAATTGTGTAATCTTTATCAGGGCTTTTTACATTCCTTCTGGTTATGTCATCGTGTCTATATAAATTGCCAGATGTAGTCAGTAGTCACCTAGTCAGGCAAGTTTTAAGAATTTTTCTGTCATAAATTGGATATATGGGCAGCCAGGTGGTGCAATGGATAAAACACCAGCCCTAGAGTCAGAAGGACTTGAGTTCAGATATTTACTAGCTCTGTGACCTTGGGCAAGTCAGTTAATCCGGTTTAACTCAGTTCCTCATCTGTAAAATGAGCTGGAGACTTTGCCGAGAGAACTCTAACTAGAGTCCCAAGGAGTCAGACGCAAGTGAAAAACAAAGCTGGACATCAAGATACCACTTCTGCTGTCATCCGGTCACCAAAGAATTCACTCTTTTCCCAGTAGAGTCTTCTGTCACCACTACTCCTTTCATTGTTCTCTGAAAATGAATCACCGTTGACATGAGAGCATCTACGGATCTACATCTTGATTACTTGGAGATCAAACAGCTGTTCTCTCCTCAGAGGGACCAGTTTCTTTTTTCCTTTTTCCAAAGGCTTTCCTTTCTATTTGTTAGTTTTAAGCATTCATTGGTGCTCCTTATTTATTTGTTTGTTTGTTTTTACTCTGTGTGATGTTATTTTCTTTTTCAATGTTGTAATCCTAGTTGGGTTTCCCTTATGCCTCTTTAGATACATGGAATTCTTCCTATTTTTTAAAGTAAGAAATGTTTCATGTCTCCCAATACTCCAGTAATCTGTATTATGGAGAGCCCTTTTATGGTTTTGAAAATTAGAATTTCTGTTAAAGAAAAAGTACAAAAAAAAAAAGAAAAAGAGAGAAAAGAATTAGGATCTATTAGTTCTTTTCTAGGAGAGAGATCATTCTGCATTTTCAGAATAGAAAATAGTCACCTTACTGTGGTAGAAATCCAGACATCAACAACTCTATGTAGATAACAGCAAAGTAATAGCTACATTCCATATTTATTGGAAATGAGATCCCCACTTTTCTTATTTTTTCTAGTCATACTTCTAGAAAATGGCTATGACAAAATATCTGTGGAGGTTAAGAGTAGGCATTTTTTTAATCTCAGAAATGATTTTCCTCCTTTTCTTATACAGTCAGAGGCATACAACTTTCTTTTTCAATTCGTTTAACCTCTTACTTTTTTCTATACAACTTGTATTATTTAGCTTTTCTCACCAGTCTTGTCAGTCAGTCAAAAAACTCAAATTCTTATTTACTCAAATATTTTTCTAGATGTGCTGCTAAGTATTGGGAATGCAAAGAAAGCCTAAAATAGAGTTTTTGAATTCAAGGAGCTCACAGACAATAGAGATACAACAATAAACCATTAAACGATATGTAGCATAAGGTATGTGGAATGCCTTTTGCAAGATATAAGTACATAGGTCAATGTCAAAGAATCATAGAACATATGAAGGGAGCTAATGTATAAGAGCTCTGAGGAGGCAGGAAGGGGGCAGGTTGTGAAAACTATTAAGTGACAAAGAGAGGATTTTGTTTTTTAATCCTGGAAACAGGTTAATGGAAAATCTTTAGGACTTATTGAATCACAGCATTTTCGTGGGGAAAGGATTGCTGTGGGAAGAGATGAGGCAAGGAGACTAAACAGAAGACAGTTGAATAGCATAGATATGAAGTAATAAGATCCTATTCCAGGATACTAGCTATATGAGTGAAGAAGACACATACATAAACATATGTATATACACATACATACATACATGCATACCTATAACTTGTATATATGGAATGAGTCAAGGATGACTCTTGTTGTGAATGTAAGACTAGGAAGATTATGTTGCCCTTTACAGTTATGGGAAAGTTTGGATGAGGGAAATCCTTGGGTGAAGGAAGTTCAGTTTGGAATATGTTGAATTTAACGTGGCTAAGGGACATCCAGTTCACATGTCCAAAAGGAAGTAGGTAATGTGTGAACAGAACTCAGCAGAGATTGGGGCTGGTTATAATCATTTGGGAATAAATTGTAATCTTCATAGAGATGGCAAGTCAACCCCTGAAAGCTAAAGAGATCAATGAGAATAGTATTCTAGAGAGAAGTAAAGAGATACCAGGACAGTACCTTAGAGGACATGAGAAAGAGAAATTTTATAGGCAGGAGAAAAACCACAACATTTTCTTACACTCTTAGTCCTTTTCTTTTTCTATATCTTTGGGTCTTTTTATTCAATCTCATCTTCTATCCTCTCTTTTTTTTAACTTTTGACCTTCTGGTTGTTTATTATCTCTTTAAGAACTCCATTATTTTGGTGTCCCAAATTTAATCTCTGTGCTCAAGAATTTCAAAGCTCTCCTTCACCTTCAGCTGAAGGCTTTCCACATAACCTTTTCACATGCAAAAAAAAAAAAAATCCCATGAGAATCTTGCACATTAGAAACAGATCTTTAGCCTTGATGTCCTGCAGTCATAAATGAACCAAGAGAATTTTTCTTTTCACTTTTGTAATTGTGGATGGCAATGAAGGAAGGAATTTTAGGTTCAAAGTTTGAAGTTGGTCTGTATTCTATTATTTCAGAAACTGGGATCTTTTGTTTGTTTTGGGAGGGTGCAAACAAATATGGATTTTAATATTGATTCAATTTACCAAAATTACAAATGTTATATAAACTTTGAGTGCATATGAGATGCGTTTGTACTTGAGATAGACATAGAAACAGAAAGACAAAGAGAGAACAATATTAACATGCTAAGACTATTATGCTTAGGTTTTTTATAATTCAATTGGAATACCCCAGTTATAGGCATTTTAAAATCTCCCTATCAAGCTAATACTTTCTTTGTGAGATTACCTCTAATTTATTTGGGAAATATATCTTTTTAACAGAGGTTTTAAAAAAAATATTCTCTTCCCTATTAGAATGTAAGGCCCTTGAAAGCAGGAACTGTGTTTGTCTTCTTTGAATCTCCAGCATTTAACATAGGGTCTGGCACAGAGAAGGCCCTTCAGAATAACTTCTTCACTTGACTAATTATTAACTAGATTTTTGGCCTTAAATAAGTCCCTTAGACTTTCATTATCTACTCAGATTGGCAGATATTCACTATGTGATGTTTAATTATGTTTCAAGTTCTACAAGTATTACAGCAGATGAATTGTCTGTAAGCTGCTATATATTTAACTCTCAAATACTTGCTGTTGATCTTAAGGAAGACCTTAGGTAGAGGATGTAATCCTGATGCATATTTGCCAAACTTGTAACATATGATTGTTATCAGATATCAAAACGAAAGGAAAAACATATACAGAACAGAGGAAAATGAGGCTAGGAGCCCAAATACTCATTTACTCAGTATGATTCGAATTTTAACAATAAGGTAATAACCTCACTTTTTGAAGTGCTCAAGAGAATCCCTATATCTTGTCTGTTTCTTTAAACTTATGCAGATATCATATCAAGGGAGAAAGACAAGTTGTTCTTAGGTCTACCTCCCAGTGGACTCAAATGATGACTTTCAGCCTTGCAGACTCCAATAACATAATTTATCATTTATGGTGACTTGTCGAGGAATTTTCTTCCCTTTCATCATATCCTTATCTCTATTAGAGATAGTAAATCTTGCTGGATCCCAGGAGAATCAGAGCAATAGCTGGTAAGGATTAAGGGTGCAATATGTGGGTTTGAAGCACACTGAAACATATGGTTATTAAGCCTTTAACCCTGGTCTCATTAACAGTTTCCTCTAACCATCTGAGCTGCCTAGATGCTGACATGTATTTTTAAATTATATTTTTCAAATGTTTTCTGTAAGAAAATGCTGCAGTGCTTAATGTGGTAAATACGAAAAGATGTCAAGTTCAGAAGTCCCTCTTGAAGGATGACAGATCTGCTATTTCCAGAAATACTTACATGTATTCAGTTTCAGACTGATATAATAATAAAAATCTAAAAGAAATTTTCAATTTTCTTTATAGGTTACAGACTTTTTTTTAATCATTAGGTTTTGATTACATGAAACTACTGATGATTGAACTGTTAATTCTTGAGTTATACAAACACAACAGAAGAGAAAGTCAGTACTGAAAAGCTGGTTAGAGAAATAAATATGAATTGAGAAAAGAAGGAAATGAAATGCTTCTGCGATGTCACAAAAATGTATGTTCAGACATTTTGAAGCTTCTAGTTAAATTGCAAGTCATATTAGATTACAAAAATGACTTCTATCATTCATTATAAGAATACCTCCACTCTCTGGTATTTTAAAGAAGTAATACTGGAGATGAGCAATAACTTGTGATAGCTGAAGTATTACCCTTTGATCATCCAAATTTTTTATATGTGTCCGTGTGTATACATTCATGCACGTGTTTGTATGTTTCATGGAAATAATTTTTTATTTTTTTCCCTTAACATAATCTATTTATTTTCAGTATTAAACATTCACTTCCACAAGATTTTGAATTCCAAATTTCCCCATCTCTCCCCTCCCCTCACTCCAGGACATCAAGAACCTCAACAACCCCTTTACTCAATTTGCCCTCCCTTCTATCATGCTCCCCTTTTGCCATTCCCCTCCCCTCTATTTTTCTGTAAGTCCAAGTAGATTTCTACACCCCATTATCTGCACAACTTATTTCCTAGTTGCATGCAAAAACAGTTTTTAACATTCATTTTCAAGACTTTGAATTCCACCTCGTCTTCCTCCCTCCCTGCCTACTCTCATTGAGAAAGCAAACAATTAATTATAGGTCATACATGTGTAGATATACAAAATACTTCAATAACAGTCATGTTGAGAAAGACCAACCATGTTTCCATCTATTCTGTCCTGCCCTCCACTTATTACATTCCCTTTCCTGACCTGTCTCCCCTACAATAGTGTTTGCTATTAGTGTTTACTCTTTCCTTTAATTGGCTGTCCCTTCTATTATCCTCCCTCTCCTATCCCCTTCCTGCACCTCCCTGGTTCCTACAGGATAAGATAGATTCCCATACCCAATTGAATGTGTGTTATTCACTCCTTAAGCCAAATTCTGTGAGAGTAAGGTCCTCTTATTCCTTCTCACCTCCCATCTTTTCCCCTCAATTGTAAAAGCTCTATCTTGCTTCATTTATATGAGAAGATCTATCACATTCTACCTCTTCCTTTGTCTTTCTCCCAGTACATTCCCTTAACAATCAGTTTTATTCTTTTAGGTATCATCCCTTCATATTCAGTCCCACCTTGTCCCCATTCTTTCTCTGTATATAAAATATATATGTAATATATATATACACACATGCATATGTGTACATATATGTAAATACATGCATGTGTATGTGCAGATATGCACATGTATGTATAATATATGTATAGATATATAGATGTGCCTACACACATATAGATATACATACACATAAATACACATATCTACACATACAATACACACATACATACACACACACATAAATATTCCCTCTAACTTCCCTAATACTGAGAAAGGTCTTACGAGTTTCAAATATCATCTTTCCATGTAGGAATATAAATAGATCACTTTTAATGAGTCTTTTATGCCTTCCCTTTCCTGTTCACCTTTTCATGTTTCTCTTGATTTTTGTACTTGAAAGTCAAATTTTCTATTCAGCTCTAGTTTTTTCATCAAGAATGCTTGGAAGCCACCTATTTCATTGACATTCCATTTTTCCCTTTGATGTATTACATTCTGTTTTGCTGGATAGGTGAGTCTTTGTTTTAATCCTTCTCTTTTGACTTCTAGAATATCATATTTTAAGTCCTCTGATCCCTTAATGTAGAAGCTTCTAAAATCTGTGTTATCCCGATTGTGTTTCCCCAGTACTTGAATTGCTTCTTTCTGCCTGTTTGTAATATTTGCTTTTTGACCTGGGAACTCTGGAATTGGGCTGCAATATTCCTAGGAGTTTTCCTTTAGAGATCTCTTTCAGGACTTGATTGGTGAATTTTTTCTATTTCTATTTTAACCTCTGGTTCTAGAATATCAGCACCATTTTCCTTGATAATTTCTTGAAATATTTTGTCTAAGCTCTTTTTGATCTTGGTTTCCAGGTAGACCAATAATATTTAAGTTCTCTCTCCTGTATCTATTTTCCAAGTCAGCTGTTTATCTAATGACATATTTCACATTGTCTTCTATTTTTTTCATTTTGTTTTATAATTTTTTAAAATTTCTTATTAGCTTCCATTTGTTCCATTCTAATTTGGAAGGAATTATTTTCTTCAGTGAGTTTTTGAACATCCTTTTCCACTGGCCAATTCTGCTTTTTAAAGCATTCTTTTCCTCATGGGTTGTTGGACCTCTTTTATACTTTAGTTACTATATTTTAAAGATGTTATTTCCTTCAGCATTGTTTGGGGGGGTCTCCTTTAGCAAGCTATTGAATCATTTTTCATGATTTTCTTGCATCACTCTCATTTCACTTCCCATTTTTTTCTCTACTTCTCTTACTTGATTTTCAAAATCCTTTTTGGGTTCCTCCAGGCCTGAGACCATGGCATATTTTTCTTGGATTCTTTGGATGTAGAAGCCTTGACCTTGCTGTCTTCCTCAAGTTGTATGCTTTGATCATCCTTGTTGTAAAAAAATATCTTTTCACCAAGAAAGTAACTTTCTATAGTCTTACATTTTTTCCTATTTTTGGTCATTTCCCCAGTCAATTACTTGACTTTTGAGCTCTTTGTTAAGTGGAACTTGTACTACCCCAAATCACATTAATTTTGTGCAGCTGTTTTCAGTGATATCTCTAGGGACCTGTAAATTTTCAGTTCCTCCAAAGTGGAATAATCAATGGAAAGGTGTTTCTCTTCTTCTGATGTGCATTCTGTTCAGTGAGCAAGCACAAACACTCCTTTCTGCCCTGGATCTGAGAGTAGGATATCACCTCCATAGTCTCCACAAACAGAGGTGAGACTACTTCTTGGTACAGGACCACCACCCAGGACTGTGACTCAGATCAGCCACTCAATTCCCACACTACCCATGAGCTGAAAGCTCCAGAACTAGCCTCTACTGTGGCAGGGGTTGTTACTGCCCTCAGGCTGGGGCTAGACTATGTTCCTCTCTCACCCAGGTGAGAAAGTTTTCCCACTGTCATTTGAAGTTTTCTTTGGTGTTTGTGGGTTGAGAAGTCTGAAAACTGCCACAGCTGTCAATGATTCAGCACCTGGAGGCCTGCTCCAGTTGTGTCTGTCATCATGGCTTACTCTAGGCTGTGCTGTGTCCTGAGTCCAGGGCAATAGACCCTTCTCGTTTGCCTTCAAGATTATCTTGGGCTAGAAATCTGTTTCACTCTGTCATTTTGTGGCTTCTGCTGCTATAGAATTTGCTTACAATCATTTTTACAGGTATTTTGAGGGACTTGAGAGCACAGGCAGATTCCTGCTTCTACTCTGCCATCTTGGCTCTGCACCCTGCCCCCCTTGACTGAGAAATCTTTCTAAAGTATATCACCTGTCCTTCCTATAATCCCCTCTTTGTATAACTGAATACAACTCATCCTGATATAGTTGAAAGGATAACACAATTGGAGTCAAATATTCAGAGTTCAAAGAAGACTTTGTTATTACTTGTGTGACCTTGGGCAAATCATTTGGACAAGTCATAGTTATAAAGAACAGTGTACTCTAAAGTTTTTTGTCACTAAATTCTTTGGAATTTCAAATATTCAGTGATAATACTTAGCCTAATGTATTATGGTGTACTGTTACTGAATGATGCCACCAAAGGGTCTCAAGATTTGAGGGTCTCATCATGCCTATATAAAATGATCCCAGATGTCAGTGCTATTTTTCTGATTTCATGGTCTTCTTTGGAAATGAATTATGAACACAATAACACAAGACCTAGAAGCTCCTACATTAAGGGATCGTAGAGCTTGGATTATGATATTCCAGTGGTCAAAGGAGTTGGGATTAAAACCAAAAATCACCTACCCAGGAAAATTGAGTATAATACTTCAGGGGAAAAAAATGGTCAGTAAGTGAAATATAGGACTTTCAAGCATTCTTGTTGAAATGACCAGAGCTGAATAGAAAATCTGGCTTTCAAACAGAAGAATCAAGAGATGTATGAAAAGGCAATAAAATGTTTTTTAAATGGAAAGGAAAAGGGGAGAGGTGAGAGGGGAAAAGTGAAGCTTACTTTCGTCACATTTGGCTTAAGGATGGAATAATGTGCACACTCAATTAGGTATGAAAATCTATCTTACACTACAGGAAAGTAGGGGGAAGGGGATAAGCAAAGTTTGGAGGGGGATGGTAGAAGGGGAAAGCAAGTGAGAGGACAAGGTAATTAGAAGTAAAAACTTTTGAGGAGGGATAGGGTCAAAAGATAGAATAGAAAAAATGGGGGAGGATAGGATGGAGGGAAATAGAGTTAGTATTTCACAATATGATTTTAATGGAAGCATTTTGAATAAATAAATACACATGTATTTTGACTTGCTTGCCTTGTCAGTGGGGATGAGTGAGGAGGGAGGAAGGGAAAGAAGTTGAAACTCAAAAGTTTTACAAATAAATGTTAAAAATAGTTTTTACATGCAAATGGAAAATAAGACATACAGTCAATGGGATATAGAAATATAGAAATCTATCTCACCCTACAAGAAAATAGAGGGGATGGGGATAAGAGAAAGAAAGGGTATAGTAGAAGGGAGGGCAGATTGGAAGAAGTGATAATCAGAATGCACGCTGTCATGGGGTGGGCAGAGGGAAGAAATGGGGAAAAATTTTGGAACACAAAATGTTGTGGAAGTGTCTGTTGAAAACTAAAAATAAATAAATAAATTTTAAAAAATAAAAATGTTAAACAGAATAAAAGTTAATTTCAGCCTATTCATTAACACCTGATATAAAAGCTGAAAAGATAGAGAAATTAAAAAATAGAACTTGATAATACCCTTAAAATTGAATAAGCATATATCATGACTTTAATGCAAAGCTACAATTAGGTAAGAAGAGGAAAAGAAAAAATTCCACAATATATACCTGTGTGTGTGTATGTGTATCAGAAAAAAGGAATAAAAGAAGTTAAATAATTCTAAACCATATAGAAGCTTCCTGTAAATACAGTAAAGAGGCTTGTTTTTTTTCCTTGAGAGTGTTTAGGTGCTAGACATGACAAATCCAAAAAGATACTGCAAGAACAGAAATTATGATAATTTAACAAACAGCAATGACATTACTAATGTCAGAGTATTTCCTGAAAAACCTGCCTGTATGTAATTAAATCATTTACCCATTTGAGGAAATATCAAAATTAGCTGAAAGTCAAAAGAAAGAATAAAAATCTTGACGATATATGTTAAACAACAAAAAAGAAAGCCTGATTTAAGTTGGTTGTTGATACCCATAAATGAGATGTGAAAGGAGAATGAAAAAGAAATCCTTGATGACAATAGATTAATAAAAAAAAAGTTCAGTGAATGTGAAATTATTGCAACAATGAAGAAACCAAAAATGTCCCTAAAGTGTCTTAGCACACCAATGCTCGACGTATTCACTAAACTGAGAGATATGGCGGGCAATGTCAAGATTGGCTTAAAACATAAAACTCTTTTACAAAATTATATGGAAAAGGTAGCCAAGAAAAGAATCAGTAGTAAAATTATTGCTATTAAATATTTATAAAGATATTGAGATTTTAGATAATTTGTGTTTGTCCTTCGTTGCCGAAGAAGACCATACCATCAGAAAAATGATGGCATGACTTGCACTTGACTTTGTTTTGAGTGAGGGAAGGCTGTGCAGGTCACCAGCCTCACTTTTTCTTCAGAGCCATCTGAATCCAGTGACCAGATATTCATCAGGATGACTAGAGATGATCTAGGATGAGGTAACTGGGGTTAAGTGATTTGCCCAAGGTCACACAGCTAGCGAGTGTCAAGTGTCTGAGGCGGGATTTGAACTCATGTCCTCCTGACCCCTGCATTGATGGTCTGTCCACTGCACCACCTAGCTGCCCATGATTCTAGATAACAAATAAAAGGAAGCAGAAATACTAATATAACAAAGTAAATTTGTCAGTATGATATTAAATAAAGCAAACTGAACTTGGAACCAGGAAAATGAGGTTTGAAACATTACCTGACACATTTTTGCCATTTTACTCTGAGTTAATCATTTATTTACTCTGCTACTCAGTTTACTGAGATGGAAAATGAAGTATTGGACTCAATTGCCTTTAAGGTCCCTTTCCAGCTTGGAAAACTTCATCTTCTACGACTCCATAATTCCCAATGTAATTTAGTTGGATGAATTCATGACTATAATAAGGTTCTGGATGATCAGAACCACATTAAAAAAGAGAATTTTTTAAAAGGGGAAAGGTGGTGTCATATTTGTATATTATGTATATAATATAATCATGTAAGGAAAACATAGTAAAGATTATTTGAGTGATCTGTTGTTTTTGACCTTCATTCTCAAATCATTGAAGGAAAAAACACATTTTTTTTTTTGTCATCAGACTGTGCTAAAGAAACTGAGACAAAAAGGGAATATCTAAGGGTTAGGGATACAAAGGCATGTTATCATAAAGATGGCAGTCTTAAATTATCCTCATATCTGCCAGCATGCTCATCTTTGCTAATAATTTGCCTTAATTACAATTTTATTCTTCAGAGTTTTAGGAAATAAGTTTTTGAACTCATATTGCATCTGACTGTCATAAACTGTCAAACTGTCTATGGAAATATTTTGGAGAAATGACCGCTCCCTCCAATAGATTTTGATAGAGCAAAATCTAGCTGTTCTAGGCTAATATACACACAGAATGGTGGAACTAAAATTTGAAAACTCTTACTGGCATTCACTTGACGGATTGTTTTGATAGATGGGTCTAAGTGATAAAAATTAGCCAGCGAGTTGTAGGAAATTCCCAAGAAGGAAATTATGCATATAAATAGGGAGATTATTCCACTGAGCTAAAATCCAACTGGAAAAATTTAAGGATTTGTTGTTTGTTGAAAACTGTTTTGAAGAAATACTCTATCTGTAACTTCTGCATCCATTTCTAGCAACTTTCCTCCTATGATTTAGGTTAATAATACCATGGCCTAGAGTCCCAGTAGAAACTACATCTGATTCCCCAATTTGAGTTTGATCAAAGATTATTTAATTTCCTCTTCTATCCTCACTCTCTTAATGCACTGAACATAGCTGCCTATGCTCCTTAGGGCAGGCAGTCTTTCTAAAACCAGCTCACAAAACTGGATGTCTGGAGTTTGCAAATTCATAACATCTTTCTCATTGCTCTTCTCAAGTTTGTGACATTTAACATTCACAGTATTTTTCAGATTCAAAAAAGACATGGGATGGGTAAGGTTATAGTTTCAAGATTTTGCTTTCTCTTTCAGCAGTTTTGATGAGAAAAAAATAACCTTTCACAGCAAAAGTACCTGTTTGCATCACATTTCTCTGGTATTCGAAGTAAATGTGTTTTGCATAGGACATACCCACTAGGTCAAGTCATATGAAGGTTTTGACAGTACTTTCAACAAAATATCAGTGTTAATTCCCATGAACTTATTGAGTTTAATATTATCTTTGGATCTATTTTTTTAAACGTAAAATAAAGTGAAGGAAAGAAGAGATTATTTTGTCATCAGACTACACTTTATTTTACGTTAACATTTGGAGAATTTAAGGTAAATTCTAATTTTTAAAAATACATAAAATGTTGAAAGTAAAATTAGAGTTATTTTTTAACTTCTTGACATGTTTATACCTAATATTTATGTCTTTTTTTCTTATTTCAATTATTTTTTCATTGAATTCCCCTTAATGCTGCTACAAAAAACATTTCTTAAAAGTCAGCAGAAGTGCATAGCAATTCAGGAATAGTTAAAACAAAATAGATATCTAACCATAGTTACATATGGTTCTATTTTTTAAAATATATTTTCCCTTCTCAGGGGAAAAATCTTCCTTCTGCTCTAGGAACTGTTCTCAACAAGTGAACACATTTCCTCTGCCATACTTTGTTACCCTGTTTAGATGCAGTTCAAGTAAAGAAGAAATGGGAGAAGCAGGCTTATCTGCAGTGTTCAGCTCCAGTATCTCTATGTGTGCCTCTGAGTGATGTATTCCCTAATTAGAGACTGTTTTTACACTCTTGAGAGATTTCCCAGAACATCTTACAAGCCCTCCAGCTCCTAGTTTAATGGAATTGCAGAGATGTTGCATGCAAGAGACAAATCATTTCTCCTCCAAAAACATAGAGAGGGTTTCCTTTTACAGGATTTTGCAAACTTAAATTTGCTTTTGTCATCATTATTAACTAACATTTATTGTTGTAGAATTAAGAAGTCAAATCCAGTTCTAAGGAAGATGTATTAAACATTGTAATAATTAGAGTATTGAAAGGTGGAATGAGCTGCCTTGAGAAGTTCTAGGTCTCCCTTCACTAATGATCTAAAAGTGAAATATAATCAGTCAGTCAGTCAGTAAACATTTATTAAGTACCTACTATGTGCCAAGCACTATGCTAAGTGCTGAGGATCCCAAAAAAAGGAAAAGTGACCTTCTGTTTTCACGGAACTCAATATTTAGTAGAGGAGAAAAATGCAAATAAGTATGTATAAACAAGCTATATAAAGATAAGCATTCAATAAAATATTATACATAGGAATCTATGTTTCAGTTTGGCCTCTGAGGTCACTGCTATCATCTGTTCCATTTTCTCTGCTAACATAGTCACTACCTTGTTCTCTTATCTAAACTACTGCAATATTCTCTCAATTGGTACACTACTACAATTATCTCACTCTTCAAATCTGTTCTCCATAAGATTACCAAGAAAATCTGCCTAAGGCACTTCTGGGATCAAGATACTTCAATAAGTCCTCCAATGATTGCTGGATAACATGCAAATTCTATAGCTTGACATTTACAACCCAGCCTAATTTGGCTCCCATCTACCTGTCCAGTCTTGTTTTATAGGACTGTTCATTAAAGTCATTCTCCAGGCTCCACGCACCATTTCCTGCACCTCTTCCTGCACGTAAGATATTCCCCATGTGTGAAATGTACTCTCATCTCCACTTTCCAGAAACCATTGCCTTCTTTCCAAATTTAATTCAATTACCATCTCCTCCATAAAGTCTTTATAATAGAAATGTTAATAACCAACGTTATTATAGCACTTAAGGGTTTGCAAAATCCTTTACATGTATTGTATCACTTGATCTTTACAACAGTGAGTTCTGTTATTATCCCCATTTTATAGATGAGGAAAGTGAGACAGAGAAGATCCAAGTAATTCTGTCAGACTGTTAGCAAGTACCTGAGGCAGGATTTGAACTCTATATGCTAGACTATTCATTTGATCCTCCAGTTAGCACCTTTCTATCCTTCAAACTCCTTTTGTTCTACTTGCCTCCCCTTTGAAATTACCTACAATTTAGGGGGCAGCTAGGTGGTGCAGTGAATAGAGCACCAGTGCAGGAGTCAGAAGGGCCTGAGTTCAAATGTCACTTCAGACACTTGACACTCACTAGCTGTGTGACATTGGGCAAGTCACTTAACACCAATTGCCCCATCCTGGATCATCTCCAGTCATCCTGATGAACATTTGGTCACTGGATTCAGATGGTTCTGGAGGAGAAGTGAGGTTGGTGACCTGCACAGCTCTCCTGCACTCAAAAACAAAGCCAAGTGCAAGTCTTGTCATTATTTCTCCAATGGCATAGTCTTTTTCAGCAATGATGAACATACCTCCAATTTAATATAGAGTTGGTTGTCAATAATAATCATATCGTGTTGTCTCCCAATCAAACTGAAAGTTCTGTCTCTAACTGTGTCTCCTTTGCTCTCTTTGACAAAAGAGGATAGCGTATACCACACCAGATCTAAATTTAGAGGGTATGTCTATACACAGTTGTGGGATGGAGAACTGGTTAAACCTATATGCCTTGCTCAGGAACATTTTATTCAGGAGCATTCATAACAGGTAAAGTTTGCTGTTGTCCTTCATTGTCAAAGAGGATGAAAATGACACCGCCATGTTAGAGTCAAGTTACAGTGTTGACTACAACAACTTACTGTCCGACTACGATCAGACTAATGTGAACTCTAAATGCTCTACCACAGGTAGGAAACAAATAGTTCATGTGAACACTTGGGGTGGGGTCTCTACATTTACAAATCTCATGTTTCTTTTGAACTACTATAATTCTGCTTTGCCCATAGAGCACAGCATTGTCTTTGATGAGGGCATGCCATGCAGGGCATTCCTATGCCCTGTCTGTCAGATCACACAATCAGTTCCAAAGTTTTAAGAGAGACCTTGAGTGTATTCTTGTATCACTTTTTCTGACACCAGGTGAGTGCATGCCCTGTATGAGTTCCCCAGTACAAATAGACTTTTGTGGCAAGCATATATTTGCATTTGAGCAATGTGGCAAGCCCATAGGAATTGTACTCTGAGGTAGAGTTTAAATGTTTAGCAGTTTATTTAGACAAAGGACATCAGTGTCTGGTACCTCATCCTGTTCGGTGATCTTCAGAATCATCCTAAGACAATTCAAATGGAAGTCACTCTGTTTCCTGGCTTGGTGCTTATATACTGTCCAGGTTGCACAGGCATACAACAATTAGATCAGAACAATGGCTCTGTAGACCTTCAGTTCGGTAGGCAATCTAATAGGTCTTTTCTCCCACAATTTCCTTCCAAGACTCCCAAACTCTGGTAGTGTGTGTATCAACCTCATTATATTATTATACTGTTAAGTATACTGCCAAGGTAAGTGAACTTGTTCACATTACTCAAAACTTCTCTATTTGCTGTACTTGATGGTTCTATGTGTGGATGGTATGTGCTAGCTGATGGATCACTTGTGTTTTCTTAGTGTTAATTGTTAGGCCAAATTAGCACAAGCATCAGATAATTGATCCATGCTTTGTTGCATTTCTGTTTTAGAGGCTGCATTGAACACAAAATCATCTGCAAACAAAAAATAATATATCAATACTCCCTCCATTTTAGTCTTTGCTTGAAACCTTTTCTAGTTAACAAATTTGCCATCAGTGTGGTACTTGACCTTAATGCTGTGTTCATCCTTATTGAAGGTGTTTGACTACATCATTGAAAACATCATGCTAAAAAGTTTGGGAAACAAAGACTGAGAAACAACCATGTTTCATTCCATTCATGACTGGGAAAGCACTAGACTATTATCCATTATCCATTACCTGGGCAAGAATGCACTCATGAAATTGACATACAATACTGATGAACTTCTCCAGACAAACAGATTTTAATATAATTTTCCATAAGTCCTCACAATTGACAGTATCAAATATCTTGGTCAGATATGTAAATATAGAAATATATGTAAGCACAGCCTGGAAATATACTTCATAGACAATGTGTATAAAAACTTATGATTAGAGAAGGGGAACATTTTAAATTTCCTAAGGACCCTAATCCTTTAATCTAGACTTAGAAGGGACATTTCTTTGAATAAACACTTTGAGATCTCCCTCCTGGGGAATCTTAAGTTCAAGATTTCATAAGTTTAAGAGTTCAAGGGTTATACCTTCCAGAGCGAGACTATTTCTAGATAATTTCTGCTCATTGGAGAAAGAAGATAATTTTGTAGAGAGAGATCTAATACTACCTCCTCTTGGAAAGCAAAGTCAGTGAGTTGATTACTTATTTATCTATAACTACCCACTCCATCATCTACATTTGTTTATATTTCAAGTAGAATCTAAAATACAGAGTGATACTTCAAGTCTTGGATGTCAAGTACCCCTATAGAACTTTGGGAAAAGGGAGACATATAATGCCAAAATAACAGTCATGACAACAGCCTCTTATTCATTTCCCTTAGAGGAAAAGGATAAGGACCTTATTTCTTTGTTACTGTTCCCCCTTCCATTTATGTGTTTCTGTGATTTCCCTGTATATTTTGAATTTTCTGTCATATGAAATAAAGGCTTTCCCATATCCACTATCTATATTATTTTGAATATATAAACTGCCAAGCATTCAAACTATGCTTCAGAGAGCACAATTCCAATGGACTGGCCACATTGTTCAAATGCAAAATGTATGGTTGGAAAACACTATTTATGGAGAACGTGCATGGGGCAAACAATCACATGGAGGTCAGAAGAAGTGATGCAAAGACATTCTCAATGTCTCTCTCAAGAACTTTGGATTTGATTGTAGCACATGGGAGACACTGGCACAGGACCGCTCAGCATGTCATGCACACATCTGAAAAGGTGCTGTGCTCTATGAGCAAAGCAGAATTGAAACAGCACAAAGGAAATGTAGGATGCACAGATTTAGAGTAACCACCCCAAATGTTCACACAGACTATCTGTGCCCAATCTGTGGTAGAGCATTCCGATCTCCCGTTGGTTTGATCAAACACAGTCTTACACGTTGAAACTTCACTTTATTATGGTGCTGTCATTTTGGTCCTCTTCAAGAACAAAGGACAACAACCAAACCAATCTATATTATACCTCAAGTGCTCCTAAAGCAACTAAGGGCCCCCTTTAAAAATATTTGGGGAAATGAGATATCAATTAAAATCTAAGTATGTTCAATATTTTTCTGTAGCAACTCTAGTTAGGAACAAAAAATATAAGAGAGAAGAAATAAATCTTCTTTGTTTATTCAGGATTAAAGGTAGTCTACATGAGCCCAGAAACCCCACTGGGTACTAGTGTATGTATTCCATTGAATTGAATTGATAAGAAAAATAAGATAACTTTTCCAAAAACCTTACAGTGCCTTATACCCAGATCCTGGCCTTTGTCACATTTTTTTTGTTTGTTTGTCTTGTTTTGTTTTGTTTTTTCTGGTCTCAATTTCTTCCTTATCTACTCTTCCACAGTGTGGCATATAAACTTAATGCACAATTAAAACTACACCATGGGAATATTCTGGGATGCAGAATACTTATAATATGTATTATTAGACAAGTAAGTGTCATACTATTCAACCAGCTAAACTGAGGTTGAAATATACTCCATCATTCTGCCTCTGATGAAGGTGATGGCTCAGGTTGAACAGCAACTAACGGCTCCTTCAAAGAACTATCCATCATCATTCCTCATTACAGCTTATATTTTTTTTCCTATGAAAGATCCTAGAGAATTCCTTTTTCTCCCCTAGTGAATCCCTCTGTCTTCTGTTCCCAATTAGATTTCTATTATCACTTCTGTCACCAACCCTCCCCAATGTCCCTGAGCTTGAGCCCTAGGAACTTCTGTCCTATATTTTTTGTTCAGTCTGGAATTTAAGCCCAGCTCCCATGTTGGCACAATCTTTGCATTTTCAATTCAGCACGATTTGGCTGACATAGACCTTTTCTCCATCTACCTTTCTCTCTCCAAGTATATGTTTGTGTGTATGTGTATGTGTGTGTGTATGTATGTGTTGTAACCCCTATATCTAGCATGTAGTTTTTCTACTCTATTTTTCTCTTGATCCCTAATCTACTTCATTCTTTAGATTTCACCCTCACAAATCTCTTATCCCCTGCTAGGTTCATGGTCCTACCTTTAAGAATATTTCCCTACATGAGGCTTCTTGGGGTACAAAATACACATTTTATATTTCAAAGCATCTTAATCAGGTTTTTTATTTCAAATTTACTTTTTGCATTTAAGGTATCATAAGTAAATGTATAAATTGCATACAGTATGCCTTAATCTTCATTCAAATTTATATTTAACTTTTTATATTGGTTTGGGGACCTGTGATTATTACATATGCTCATTATCATGCAAGGTTGCTGTGATTATTCTCATTTAATCCTAGCCTATTTTTCTAGCTAAAGTAAGTGTCTAGGGTAAGCACAAGAAAGAGTTTAAGGGGTTGTGCATCCATGTGATGTTAGCTCTATATCCTGCATAATGGTTTCAAATCATTCTCTCTGGGAAACTCCATTCTGTAGAGCAAGTAGACTTTCATGCAAAACTGTGTTAAATTAACAGTTCATCATTTTATAGTACACTGTAATAGAACTCTATGCTCAATCATGTGCACTTCTGCCTGGCTCCTGAAATCTCATTACAAAGTCAGCCATAGACATATGGCTGCTTCAATAGCTACTTACTCCTTGAAAGAAAACTACAGTTACTCTCGCCTTAACCAATTTATTAAAAATGCATGCTGGAGATAGTGTTGCATGACAATTTCATTTCATCTTTTGTGATACTGAGTTCATTCCAATGCTATTCAATTTCCTTTTAGAACATTGTTTCCAGTACCCTTAAGTTAGGTCTACATATTGCTACTGTGAAAAATCGAATACTCAGCTTTCCACTTTTATTTCTTTTTTAGAGAATGCCAAATATTGAGATATTTGAAAACCAAGAATCATCTATATAGAAAGAATGTAGAACTGGGATGAAGGAGAAGATTGTGGCAAGAATCTCTACTGAAAGTCACATTCATCTTCTGTCTTTCAAGAAAGGGAGGGACTATATGAAATTCTTGGAATTTTTTTTTTCAGTTTGATCCATATAACTGGGAAGGTAGCATGATTCAACCCCCTCCCTCTAACACTGAGAAATCAGTAAAGAGAACTTTTAGAGTAGTGTAAGAGATACACTCCTAAATGGAGGGACAACAGAGATATTTTTATTTGACAGACATAATTCACAAAATGCAATGATTTTGTTGCTTGCAGCCAAAGAAAACAAAGACAAGAAAAAGAAAAGCTCTTCACATAGTTCTTTGGTTCATGTCCCCAGGTTTATTTGAATGACAGCCGGGAGCATTATGCAGACTGGGTTTTGGGGGACATAGACTGAACTGAAAACTTTCAAAACAGTTAAAAATAATTTTAAGCCCAATTGAGATAGTTGATTTGGATTCCTGATTGCAGAACAGCAAAAGAAAAGAGTCAAAAAAACCAAAAAAGTCTTTCTCCTACCATGAATACACCACCAAACTATTCTGAAGTACCACACCTTCCATAAAAAGTGAAAAATGTCCTAGAGCTATAAAGGGTAAAAGAGCTTAATGTTTGGTTTGGTTTTGGTTTTTTGTTGGAATGGTGAAGCTTGTGAACTGATATATCCCAAAAAATATGGACAAAGATCAATACTAAAGCATGTACTTAAATTTAGCATTCTTATTCTGAGGAAATTTTAATGAATCTCTACAGTATCTAAGATTAAATACACACTACTCAGTCTTATGTTTCAAGTCCATTTATGTACCTGTATTCTAGCCTAACTTGCATACTCTTTGTTCACTGAACATAACATTGTATCTTCCACCTCTATGACTTTGCGTGGGCCATCCCTTATATCACCAATGACTGTGCCTAACAAAAATTTCTAGCTTCTTTCAAGGTGTCTTTCGGGGTTAAATGCTCACAATAGATCTTTCTTACACCATCTCCTTCATCTCCTTAATCCCACCTGGTGATTACCATTCTCCTTGGATCAATTTATTTTATTTATATACATTCAAGATATTTATGTCTTTGTGTGTGTACCTGCCCTTTCTACCCAGTTGTACATGTATTTAGGAGAGGAATTTTGTCATTTTTTGTTTTTCTTGTGCAGTACCTAAAACAACTCCAAACCCTTAAAGCTGGGAGTGACCTTTGAGATAATTTATTTTATTATTTTACAAATGAGAAAGCTGAGAACTAGAGAAGTTAAGGGATTATTCCAAAATAATGAAGAGTTGGAGGAAAGTACTGAGACACAAATGCTATTACTTAAATGGATACATTTCTATTTTAACTATAAACCAAATTTTGAAATGAAAAAGAATAGTTAGAAATGTTTACATTGCTTAAGTCAATGAGGAGGGTGTGGTTACTCTTTCAAATAATACTAATATGAGTTTAGCAACCTGAATGACATTTTATGAAATGCCATTTTTGGAACCATTTAAAATTTAATTCTTATAGAAATCTTCTGTACTTTTCATAACAGGTTGGGGGCAGGAGCAGGGAGAGAATAAACATCCGTTAAACACCAACTAGCCAGGCACTGTGCTGAGCATTTTATAAATATTCTCTCATCTGATCATCACAGCAACACTGTGAGACAAGTTGTTTTATGACTTCCAGTTTACAAATGAGAAACTGAGGCAGAGGTTAAGTGACTTGTCCAGAGTCGCAGAACCAGTAAATATCTGAGACTGGATTTGAACTCAGATCTTCCTAACTCCAGGACCAACACTCAATTCACAGTGTGTAATGGTAATTTAAATGGGAAGATCCTTTCCATTCCTTAATGGGGTCATGCAACCTGCCTGGGTCGCATGGAAGTCTGAGTCACATGGAGCCTGTGGTGGGAGGAGTTTGCTAAATGGCTGAAACAGGAAGGGTGGAGCAGGAAGAGGCAGAGTTAGGCACGACTAAGAGGAAAGTTCATCATGACAGCAGTCAGAGCTATGAAGGATGCAGGCAAGCAGGCAGCTGGCTAGCATGAGTAATAAAGCTTGTTTGTGATTTTAAGAGAACCTGCTTGTGATTTGTTTAACGGAACTGGTTTGTGGGGAGTCTAGCGACAGGAAGGGTTGGGGATGGTATTGCTATCTACATTGTTATTGTGTATAGATTTTTGTTACTATGATGGATTTGACTTTCTGGTGCCTAAATATTTGTTTCGGTTCAATCTTCTACATGAAGATTCTGTTACATTTCATGTATCAGAATTGCACTAGGATATTCATGATAACCTAGGAACTGTGAATATCATCTTGGTGCTACACTGTGCCACATGGTTGCCTAACTATTCTATGAAAAAGAAGTAACTAATGATTCTTCTACCTGCACAGATGATAAAGTCATTGATATAATCCTAGGAAAAGGGCAAGCAACATGAAATGTTACCAGGTTGGACTACAGTAAATTCAAAATTTCTCCTTAGGGCTTGCTTAATCTTGTGACCCAAACCAACGCTAGGGAAAATATTAGCATCTAGGAAGATCCCAGAGAGTTTAATACCAGTTGTCATAATAGGATCTATTTAGTGCCCAGAAAACCAAATTTTCTTGGCTTCTTATGGAAGTCTTACACATTGCTTTTGGCAATTGGAGGCATGAGAACTACTGCTTTTCCTAGATCATTTGTTTAAAGTCAAAGTAAGTGTTCTTTTTTTCTCCTAATAAACTAGTACTGGAAAGAATTTCTCTAATCATTCTTCTTTAAGGAGAAACTAAAAACAGATATGCTATATTACAATAACTCTTTACCTGTGTAGAAAAAAATAAAAAGTCAAACCTTAATTCTCATCAAAGTACTATTTAATTCAACTGAAATAGTAATTAGGGAGTAGAGGAGAATAAGGGCAAGTGGAAGTAAAGGACCTATTTGCAGTTGTGAAGAAATCAGGTAAAACTAGTAGAAAGGTTAACTCCCTTTAGATTTGAAAAAAATATTTTTGTCATTTTTTTCCCCCTTACTCATCTATCAGCTTGACGGAAGAAATATTTATGCTTGCGTTTATCATACTGTAGAAAGTCAAATAACACATTCAAGTTTAGTTTGCTTCTTGTATGACATCCAGACCATATTGTTACCTTGAACTTGAGAAAATTGGGGATACTTAGAGATTTGAGAAGAAGTTGATATTCATGTCTTATGGACTTCCCACTTTAATCAAAGACTAAACAAAAGGTTTTCCACCAGGGAAACGCACGATCCAAATGGTGCAACAAATTATGATTCTTTTTGTTGTTTATTCTGGGTTCTAAGTTTTTAAGAATGTCTTTCTGCAAACAAGTTAATAGAACTATTGTACAATTATTTTTAAATGGCAAACACATGCTTCTCAAACTTATAAGCACCTTTGATTATAGGGAAAATGAGATTAAATGTCTTGTTCTATCTAAATCAAAGAAGAAAATAGGAAAATGTGTCTATTTTAGAAAAACAAGGAGACAGTATCCAGAACTGGGGCAAATAATCAGAAGAGACTGAATCATTTACATCATAATGCTGAAGGGAAGGAAAATATAAACCTTGTAAAAAAGAGATGCACTATTTTTCCCTCTCCCCTACAAAAGAGAGATCTGGTGTTACATGCACCTCAGTATCTGAGATGAATCCACAGCAACCAACATGTAAATATGTACATATCAATCCCTTTCCACTTTTTTGTCTTTTCTCCAGAAATCCAGAATTAGAAAAGATGACCTATAAGGTAATCTATTAACATTTATTAACCACTTATTATAAGCCAGACACTGTGTTAAGTAAATATTGGGGATTCTAAAGGAGACAAAATATAACCGTCTCCCTTAAGAAATTTATAGTCTAATGGTGGAGACAATATGTAAGCAAATGTGTAGAAATAAATATATATGCCATTTAAATAAATGATTAACAGAGAGCAGACATTAAAATTAAGAGCTTTTCAGGAAGAATTCTAGTAAAGATGGAATTCTACTTGGGAGATAAATGAAATCTTAGAGTTCAGTAGTCAGAGAAGTGGAAGATGAGCTTTCCAGTCATGAGGGACAAACAGAAAAAATTCTGGGAGCTGAGATGGAGTATATTGTTTGTGGAACACCCAGAATGGCAGTGTTCTTTCCATTTCTAAATCTTTTTATTCTCTGTTTGAAATAAATATAGTTGATTAGTCATACCTGTCAATATATCTCTGCCTATTCACCCCCCACAAAATCACTAGCTAATACCCATATATTGCTGAGGATAATCACAGTATTCCTGATGCTTTCTAGAATGGGATGTCATGTGGATAAGTGATTAACCTTGTTCTGTTTGGCTCTGTAAGGAAAAAAAAATTAGGGCAATAAGTAGAGAGATTTAAGGTTAAGGGATTAACAATGACATGATGGCCACTTATCAGGGATGAGTAGAAGGAATTTTTAATGGCATATTGGGTGGAACTTATAGTCCTTTGATTCTGGGATTTTTTAAAAAAAGATCCAGAGTGACTCTTAAGAAACTCTTTTTACATTTAATTTCCATTGTCTAGTTTTTCTTCTCTTTATCTTTTTCCTTTGAGTTTTCCCATGCTTTTATCCATGCTTTCGATCTCTCTTCCCTTTCTTGGATCCTACCTCCCCCAGATTCTTTCCTATACTTTCTTTCCAATCTCTCTAGGAATGTTCACTTTCATCAATAATTCATATGGAAGATATTCATGAACTTTCTTCTAGTCCTTTACAGAGATGCCATCGAGGTAGTATTATAAATAATGGGTGATTTACTCAATCTAGAAGACAAAATAAACACATGAATTACCAATAGGGATTCCTTCAGGTGACACTTAGTTTTTATATTTCTTGGATTTTCACTGGAAATTTTCTTTTAAATCTGTTACAGAAAAATTGCCTGATGCACAGCTTGTTGACTCACTGCTAGTGCCTTGTCATTTGAAAACTGCCACAAAAGTAGCCTTATCTGAACTGCAATGATTTGTTGAACAATTGAATGAACAAGTGTCCCAAGGCCATACTTTGCACCACCGTCCTTGTACAATTGTCGTATGTGTAGTGAATTTTTCAAAATCAGTTACTCAGCAATAGTACTTTCCACACACACAACAATTAACAGAATTTAGAAGGAAGAATTCAGGAATTTGAGATACAACAAACAATATGAATGAAAATAGACACTAAGGAGTGTAGAACCTAATATTTGAGAAAAATATATACAGTGCTTTTTTTGCCTTGTATTTGTAATATACCACACTAAACTTCATTAAAATTATTGATTTCTTTTCTAATACAAAATATAATTTTATTAAAAATCTAAAGTATGAACTGAGCTGACATCTCACCAAAAATATGAGCTCCAATCATCATGTCAAGCATTTACGTACAGATGACATATGAGTAAAATGAAAAAAAAAATAAAGCGTGACATAATAAAGTATTATTTTACTATTTTTAATTTTTTTGTTTTAAAAGAAAGAATTAGGCAAAGAAATGGTTCATGAGAAAATGAACACATCCTTTATTATCAAATTAATTGCTACTACATTTAAGAGTACTATGATGATCACTGAAATTATAATATCTGTGTTCTAATCCTGCCTTACTAACAAATAGTGATTTTGTCAAGGCAATTGACTTCTCTAGGCCTTTTTTTTAGTATCTGTATAAAGCAGAGGGTGTGGGTGATTCATCTTAGAAGATCCTTATTGCTCTAAAACTCCATAATTCTGTCATGATATTTCATGTTTTTATTTTACTTTAATTAATTTAATTGTTCTAACTATAATTGTCCTCCTACTTGAGTGACTACTTCTTAGTCTCCTTTGCTAGAGAATCTTTATATTATCTCTTGACCCCTGCCAAGGTTCTATTTTGAGCCTTCCCCTACCTTCCAGATAAATAGAACACACCATTGCCTTGGGTTGTTAAAAGATGTGCCAGATGATAGAGCATAATTTCCCACAATTCATCCATGGTGATTTAATGCAGCATAAGATCTTAGCAATGGATGAGCCTTTTCAATGAAAAACAGGCTAATTACCAGTAGGTTGGCTGGGAGACAAGGAAACCCATGAAACAAAAAGATACTCACTCTCATATGACTCCCTTCTGACAAAGGCAGGGTTACAGAAAGAGGCATATCACCCCAATACCAGGCAAAACTCTGCAGAACATTGGATTTCTACTCTTTGATGAACATATGAGAAGACATGACCAAACATAACACTGGATATGCAAGCATCGGCATGTTTGCATATTTGTAGGAAACATTCAAAACCTTTAGATCACACATCTAGTCAAGTCTAGGTAAACAGGTAGACAGAGAGACAGACAGACAGATAGACAGACAGACAGACAGACAGACAGACAGATAGATAGATAGATAGATAGATAGATAGATAGATAGATAGATGATAGGACAGATAAAATATTTATTAGTGTTTAGTAGGTGCCAGCTACTGTGGTGGGAACACCAAAACAAGCAAGGAAAATAATCCTTTCTGTCAAGAAGCTTACATTTGATTACTTGGTTGATTAACTGGCAATTGGAAAACAAAACACATAGAAGACTATTGAAAACTAATGAAGGAAGGGAAGAGAAGCAAAGATGATATTTTAAGCTTTAAGCAAATTAAGGGTGCATGGAAAATTTTACTTCTCAGATTTTACATAACAGAAAAATTCATGACCAAATAAGTGCTAGCATTATAGTATGTAAAATAGATAATTTCAGTTAAATTTAATGTAAAAGGCTTCACACATACAAAACCAATGCAGCCAAAATTAAAAAGAAAGCAGGAAATAGTGAGGAAAAAGTACAGGATATTTCTCTGACAAAGGTTTAATTTCTCAAATGTAGAGAGATTTGATTTGAATTTCTAAAAATATGAGTCATTCTTCAATTGACAAATGAACAAAGAAAAGGAAGGTTCTAGAAGAAGAAATCTAAGTTATCTATAGTCATATAGAAAAACACTCTAAATAACTATTGATTAGAGAAGTGCAAATTAAAACAACTATGAGATACAGCATCTCTATCTGATTGGCTAGTATGACCAAAAAAAAGTTTGCAAATGTTGTAAGGGATGTGAAAAAATAGTGACACTGATATAATATTGTTGGAGTGATGAACTGATATAACCATTCTAGAGACCAGTTTGGGACTATAGCCAAAAGGTTATAAAACTATGCATACCCTTTGACCCAGCAATACTAATTTCTACATCTCTATCCAAAAGAGATCAACTAAAAAGGAAAAGGACTTAATTTTTTAAATGTTAGTTTGGGTTTTTTTTTTTACATATCATTGGAAAACTTTTAACAGAGTAATTAAACTATATTGAAGAAAATGTTGTAACCCATACAGACAAGGATATCTAATGACCCAGAATGGACTACTCTGCATTCTCCTTCCACCTAGAAATATTTCAATCTCCTTGTTGGCAAAGAATAAGATATTTGGGAACTTGGGAGTGGAAAGCATGGAATTCTTCTGCCTTCCATATTTAGATCTTAGTGAGGCCTCAACCTTCAGCCCCTCACAGAACCCAAAGAACTATGGCATCTTACTATACAACTGAAGCAGAGCCTTTTTGTTTCCCTCTATGGCTGAGCTTTTTCTTTACTTGGGAGAGGTAGTTAAATTTGCAAATACTATACATAAACCCTGAGACTCATGTTGATGGTATCCTTACTCCTTCTCTCAATTCTATTCTAAAAACACATACAGGAGTCTGAGAATAATTGTATCAGATCTGCATGTAAGATACTGTCCAAAATGTTGGGCCAGAGTTTCATTTGCCATTATCTCAAAGCAGGAGAGATGGGTTCCTGGCATGACATGAGGAATGATGTTAAAAAGGAGAAGTGAATAGGTAAAGAAGGGTGGCAGACCTTTACTTCCACACTTTCACCTCCACTGGCCATACATGGACAAAACAGAACTTGGTTAGCAATATTAAAATAGGAGACTATTAGCCTCTATATTATAATCAATATCCCAAGAAAATCTTCTATACTTTTCACCTCTACTTTCTCCCTTTCATTCACTTCTCAAACTATTGAGGGTTGCTCATTACTCAACTTAAATTGTTTACTGCAAGATTATCTAGAATTTCACAATTATAAAATCAGATGGTCTTTTCTCAGTTTCCAACATTTTAAAAATACAATTTCTATGTTTCTTCCCCACTCCCACATTTGTTTCTTTCATTAGCTTTATCATTCTACCAATTTTTCTCATTCACAAATTCAGTCATCATTAACTACTCCCTGTCTTCATCTGCCACAATTAATCACTCTTAAAGAATTTTATTCATTCTACTCCTATGTGTCTTATCTTTTTTTCTCTATAGGCCATCACCTTCAATGAGTCAACCCTCATCTCTTATCTGGATGATTGGAACCTCTTTTAACTGAAATCAAGTCTTCCTATGTTTCCTCTCTGTTCCCTATCTGGCTACTAAAATAACTTCACCAGCACATCTGACCATGTTTTCTACTACTTCAGGAAAAAAGAAAGTGTGTATATATATATATATGTGTGTGTGTGTGTGTGTGTGTGTGTGTGTGTGTGTGTGTGTGTGTGTGCTCTTTCCTTCTGCAGATTACATTGTTTTTTAAAAATTGTTTTAATTTTATATTCTTTATATATGAGATTGAGATAGTGTCATGATGAGATTTATATTCATGGCACCTACTCCAGGGCCTCAAATATAGTAGGTTTTTAACATATTTTTATTACATTTTGTTAGATCTCCCTAATAATAACAGGGCTGAGTTTCTTCTTTCCCACACCAACCCATCCTTCCCCTTCACTCTAGTTAACATGGTGAATCCACAACAGTAAACACACCAACTAAGAATGCCTTAACTGTCTTTTGCTCTGGTTGCAAAACTACTAGTCATATTTCTGTATAGTGTTAATATTACTGTGCTGGACTTGGAATCTTGATTTCAAATCCCATCTTTAACATTTATATGTGTGGCCCTGGCTATCTCACTTAAATTCCCAGAACCTAGTCTTCCTCATAACTAACATAGGAATAATATCCTTTGGGCCACTTACTTCAAAGTGTTGTTCACATTTTTCTTTGGCAATATGAGGAAAATGCTTTGTAAACATTAAAGCAATAAATAAATGAACTGTTGGTATTACTATATTTATAATTATCATTATTGTTTTTATTCCCATCTTGTAGATAAATAAATGTTTCATTCTTCTCTGCCCAAGTTTCCCCAAGCCTACCCCTCCATCTATCAATGTCTCTTAGGCTGAATTTATTTCCACATCTTTGCATTTTCACCCTTTCATAAATGTTATTCTTAAAAGATTGCAGCATCCTTATTTTGTGACTGAGAAAAAATTCTACCAATGTTATAAAAGACAACTTTTATGAATTGGAAGTTCAGAGGATGTCCATAATTTGGGGAATGGCTGAAAAAGTTGTGGAATATGTGTGATGGAATGTTATTGATCTATAAGAAATGATGAGCAGGTGGATTTCAGAAAAACCTGGAAAAACTTATGTGAACTGATGTTGAGTGAAGTAAGTAGAACCAGGAAAACATTGTATATAGTAACAACAACATTGTGTAATGATCAATTTTGATAAACATAGCTCTATCAGGAATATAATGATCTAAGACAATGCCAAAAGAGTCATGATGGAAAACACTCTCCACATCCAAAGAAAGAACCATGGAATATGAATACAGATTGAAGCATACTATTTTCTTTTTCTTTCTTGTCATTTTCCCTTTTGTTCCAATTCTTCTTTAACAACATAATTAATGTAGAATTACGTTTAATTTGATTGTGCATGTATAGTCTATATCAGATTGCTTGTCATCTTGATGAGGAGGAAGGGGAGGGACAAAAGGGGAAAAAAAATTTGGAACTCAAAATTTTATACAAGGGAATGTTGAAAATAATTTCTACATGTAACTAGAAAAAAAATACTCTTAAGTGAGAAAAAGACATCTGCATGATTAACCAATAAATAAGCCATTGTTTATAAAATATATAACTGCATATATCAATACTTCCTACTAAGTAACTCATATATAACAACTGACCATAATGTAGAATTCATAGCATAGAGGTGTGAAGAGTTACATGAGGTGATCTCAATTTTGAAAGAAGATTAAGTAATTTTAGTTAAACCCAGTCAGGGATATTTAGATGACTTTCAGACATACCTGCATATTCTGTACTTCTGGTGTTGAGTAAGCAAATGCTATTTTCTTATTCATTTTAATCATTACAAACATTTGCAGATAGTGAACTTATTCTCTGCCTTGTGAATTAGTATTCACGTGCAAACATGCAAATAATAATTTCACTTGGATAGATTTTCAAAAGAGACTATCTTAATATTCTAGGGTAAATGATTTAGGGTGAAATATGCTGCAATACCAAACACTGAAAAGCTCTTTTACTGAGGAAATGCTGTTTAAAAGTTCACATTAAAATATGCATTGCAAATTCTAAGAAAAATCTACTTATTAACAAATAGAAGAAATAGATATCTCATGGCATCCTGTAATATTTATAAGTTCAGAATTAAGGTTTCCAAGAAACAGAAAAAAAATCTTTGAAATAAACTAAAGTTTATGAAGCTTAAAGAAACTAAACTTTTGAAGTGGTATTATGTTTTTGGGTGCTATACTATCTCATCCTCAGTGAATTATGCAGCCTAGGATACTGTAAAACATACCAAATTTGATGTTGGACAATGTGGAATTCAGTCCTTGTCCCACCATTTTCTAAATAAATGACCTAAGCCTTATCAACTTCAGTTTAATTTCTAAATAAGTAGCTGGTGGTCTTCAGTCAGGAATACCTAACTTCAAGTTCTTCTTTAGATACTTGCTAGCTATATGATCTTGAATGATTAATTTGGCTTCTCTACTTTTTAGTTTCCCCATCTGCAAAAGGAAGGAGCTGTATCCAATGCATATCCAATGTGTATCATATATATACATACACACATATATGTATACATATACACACACACATATATATATATACACATACACACACATATATATAAACGCAAAGTGTATATCTGAAATAACAAATAAATGAATAAATAATAAAATGAAAAATAATTATAAAGTGATTAGCCTAGGGTCTGGCACAAAGTAAGTATTATATAAATGTTAGCTATTATTATTATATGATTTGATTCTCATAACTCTAAGAGGCAGGTTTATTACTATCCCCATTTCATATTTGAGAAAACCGAGGCATAGGTTAAGTGACTTGCCTAGTGACACTCCTACTATGTGTCTGAGGATAGACTTGAATTCATGTCTCCCTGACTAGAGACCCAGCATTCCATCCTCTGTAACACTTACTGTCCTCAAAAACAAAATTTGTACTGACAGTTTCGTCATTGGTTGTTTCCTATATCAACAAACTCACAGGTCTAGTTTTTATCCTTTGTGCTATTTTCAAATGTTGATTCAGAATTTGAAAAGCATTTCCTATAGTCAGTGTTGCAAGCAGTAAAAACAGTTGCTCATGCCATATCATGAAACCTATTACACCTAAAAGTTGAAATATTGTACTAGTAGTACAACTTGAGTTATAAGTCCTATGAGACAAGCAAAATGGGGTGAATTTATGAGACAAAAAGGAAATGAGGCAGAGATTTTTTTTTTTAAAAAGGAGCAAAGAAAGAGGAAATAATGGAATATAACAAGAAGAGAAAGAACAATGAGGTGAGAAGCGTTTTTCCTATTTCTCCAATTCAAGGTCAGGCATAAGCAAGAGTCTGAAAAAGCTGTTTACTTATCTGCATCTCATTATGATCAATCTCTTCATGCTTTTTTCCCAGTCCTTCAGTGCCTTCATTCTGTACTGTTGTATAATTGACTCTGGAAATACCTTCTCTCCATAAAGTTCCACATACCCAAATTACTTGCCCCTTCTCCTTCTAATCAAACCTTTAATTTTCTCATTTAATTAATCTCAGGTAGGCATTAGAATGAAAATAATCTGATTGAATTAATTCTTATTAATGTAGAAATGAGTGGAGTTTCCTTAACCTTCCCAAAGGTCTTTGAATTTTAAAAGAAAAAGGCCCTAATTTCCTGAAATTATTCTATAATTCAGATGTTCTGAAACTGAGATCGAGGAGCTTATTATTTTAAAATAATGACATATGCATATCAAAATGATTAGTTCCCTTTTAATTAAACCCTTATATCTGAAAAGTCTTAATCAGGATGCCAAAAAGGCTTGTGACACAAAAACTACTGAACAGCCCTTCTCTCATTGGTGGCATATCAAGCATTATAACTGAGTGAACAAATTAAATATTTCAAAGTCAAGTTCTACTGGACAAACAAGTCAGTCCTTCCTGGGCATTTGACTTTAAGATAGCCAACAGTGCATTTTTCATGTTTGTCAACACTTTCATTTCTGAAATTGTTCTATACATCGAAAATACAGCTTTTAAAATTTACATCAGAAGCAACAAATGAAGTAACAATAATAAGCTTTCTGATAGAGATATATACATTAACAATTAACAAAGGCAGTAAAAGTGCTATATGACATTTGGCCATCATATTCACTGACTACTAAATTGAAAATAAAATAGAAGAGAAATGAAATACACATGAAAGAGTACAATGAAGCTATAAATTTGTGCAGGATGACTAAAGTCTAGTATCAGCTGGTGTTTACAAAAGTGCCTGACATCAAAAAAAGAGCTTTTAGAAACTGTGTTTAGAGCAAAAAGAGTGAGGTAATCATAGTTCCACTTGATGGAGGCTAATATGTTAGAACATATTACATAAAACTACTTAATTTCTGTTTATTCTCCTGTATTCTTCATCACAGTAGGAAAGATTCAGATTAGAAAGGATAGATAAATACAATTAAGAGAGAAAAATGGAATGTGAATTAAATGTGAAGATAGTAGAAATTAGATTGCTTTAAAAGAGTTCTAGTCACACCTCCCTCAAAAAAAAAAAAAACAACAAAATTATGTTACGTTACTGGAAGTCCTTTGAGATCAGATTACCAAACAGCATAACTAACCTCCAAAGATTATTAGAAAATTGAAAAGGTAGCAAATAACTAGATATCAGGAAATGTTTGCCTGATTTTGAAAAAGTTGTGGAAGGTGGATTCTAGAAACAATAGATCAAACAATGTCCATCCCTTGGAATAGAAAATTCTGTATCACACTACTAAGAAAAGTGTTTCTGAGAATATAAGAAAGGAATTAATGATCCCTCAACAATCACAGTGACAACAGAGTCTGACATGATTTTGAAAAGGAGATAGATATACTGGGATTGCAAAAAAAAATGATAAATGAATCTAACTGTAATAAAAATATGTTTTAAAAATTTATCTGCTGCAACTACACTGAACAGCTACACACACCCACAAAATTTGACAGAAAGCATATAAATCATTAAGTACCTGCAAGCAGCCATTGCAATGATGAGAATCAAAGCAGGAAAAGTAGAGATGTCCAGGAATTTGCAAAGGAGAGGCATCAAATACCACACGGGCAGAAGAATCTTGAGAAAACAGATAACTATAGATAAAAAAGGCATTGGGAGACTATGTATTTGATTGGTCCATGCAGCAGAAAACTTGACTCCCATTTTGCCCAATAAAAGGCAAAAAAAGAGATAGAAATGTGTAGAAATGAGGCAGGAAAACACCAAAAAAAATAAAGCATATCAGACATTTTAGATTTATTTAGTCAGTTATTGAAAACAAAATACCAACAGATAGTATGGGACAAAGAGATAAAGAAGCATAAAGAATAAAATAACTCAATGCCTATCAAAATCGTTACTCTGATGGACTGTGAAGGATAGAAACCAGAGTTGAGGAAGAGCCAGAAAATCAGTCATCTGTTAGCTTTCGTTAAATCTAATGTAATGGGGATTTTACAAAAAAGCCTCCATTAAATGAAAGCTTAAACAGTTTTAGTATAGTAAACAGTACACCAGTTATATCAAGGGAGGTGACTGATTCTATAAATTCTCCATAAATTTGAAAAGTGCTGGTGGCCAGAAAAGATCATAATTAGTGATTCTACTACAACAAAGCATGAAATACTAGAGAAGTACTTGATAAGCCTTGAATCAGATCCAATTCTAATTGCACCACATATCAAATGAGAATGCCAAAAATATGTTGAAATATAAGTCCATTACATCTTTAGTTGTTTTAGGTAAAGTATACACAGCTAGTGTCACTAAAAAATATATAACCACCTTCAAAGAAAAAAATATGTTCAATGATGAACAAAATTTGTTTCATGCAATCACAGGAAAGAAAAGACAATTTATTCTCAATTTGGAAAATAATGACCACACTATTTCAATATGCCATAGCATTTATATTTCCTTTGCTTATTGTCATATTTTTTTCTTCAGTTCTACGTTCATGACCTTTTCATCTATTGCAAATGTATAAGACTGATACAGATTTGGTGAAAACATGGGAATATTTGCTGTCTATGGAAAAATTGTACTTTCTTTGAAACATCCCACAGATATAAGAAAATCAAAAAATTATTAACTTAAAATGTAGCACAATCCAGTGCAGAAAGACAGAAGAGTCAATACATCTTTTTAAGATCACAATGCAATAAAAATTATATGTAATAAAGGGTCATGAAAAGATAGACCAAAAATTAATTGGAAACTGAATAATCAAAGCCTAAACAATGAGTGGGTCAAACAACAAATCATAGAAACAATCAATAACTTCATTCAAGAGAAGGAAAACATTGAGACAACCTACCAAAGTTTATAGGCTGCAGCAAAAGCAATTCTTAGAGGAAGTTTTATATCTCTGAATACTCACATGAACAGGATAAAGAGGAGATTGATGAATTGGGAATGTAACTTAAAAAGCCAACAAAAGAACAAATTTAAAATCTCCAATTAAATACCAAATTAGAAATACAGAAAACCAAAATATAGATGAATAGAATTGAAATTAAGAAGACTATTGAACTAATGAATAAAAACTGAGTTGGTTTTATGAAAAAAGAAACATTAAAACTGATAAAAGTTTTTTCAATTTGATTTAAAAAAGAAAGAAGAAAACAAAAATACTGGTATAAAAAATGAAAAGGGTGAATTCACCTTCAAGGAGGAGGAAATTAAAACAATAATTAGAAATTATATTGCCCAACTCTATATCCATAAATTTGACAATCTTATTGAAATGGATGGATGTTTACAAAAACATAAATGGCCCAGATTAACAGAAGATAAAGTAAAAAATGTAAATAACCCCATCTCAGAAAAGGACATGGAAGAAACCATCAATGAAGTCCATACGAGGAAAAAAAAACTCCAGGGGTAGGTGTATTTACAAGTGAATTCTATCAAACATTTAAAGAAGAGTTAATTCAGATACTTTATAGACTATTTGGAAAAATTGGTGAAGAAGGAGTCCTACAAAATTCTTTTTATGGTACAAATATGGTTTTGATACCTAAAACAGAAAGAGCCAAAACACAGAAGGAAAATTATAGACCAACACCCCTGATGAATATAGATGCAAAATTTTAAATAAAATATAAGCAAAAAGATTGTAGTAACTTATCCCAAGAATAATACATTATGATCACGTAGGATTTATACCAGGAATGCAGGGCTATTTTAATATTAGGAAAACATTAGCATTATTGATCATATCAAAAACAAAACTAACAGAAACCACATGATTATCTCAATAGATGTGGAAAAATATTTTGACAAAATATAATACACACTCCTGTTGAAAACACTGGAGAGCATAGGAATAAATGGAACTTTCCATAAAATAATAAGCAGTATCTACCTAAAATCAACAGCAATTTTTATATGCAATAGATAAGCTAGGTGCATTGCCAATAAGATCAGGGGGGAAACAAGAATGTCCATTATCACTGCGGTTATTCAATATGGTACTAAAAATGTTATCTATAGCAATAAGAGAAGAAAAAGAAATTGAAGGAATTAGAGGCAAAGAAGAAACTGTGTTATCTCTCTTTGCAGATGACATGATTATATACTTAGAGAGTCCTACGGAATCAAGTAAAAACCTACATGAAATACTAAATTTTAGCAAAGTTGTAGCATACAGAATAAATCTACATAAACCATATTCATTTCTCTATATAATAACTAATAAAACTAACTAATAAACTAATAAAGCCCAGCATCAAGAGATAGAAAATTCCTATTTACAGGTACTGGAGATACTGAAATATTTGGGAGTCTATCTATCAAAACAAACCCAGGGATAATATGAACACAATGACAAAACACTTTTTGTATTAGTAAAATCAAATCTAAATAATTGGGAAAATGTCAGTTGTTCATGGATAGGTCAAGCTAACATAATAACAATGACAGTTCTACCTAAAGTAATTTACTTATTAAGTGCCATACCAATGAAACTGTCAAAAATTATTTTATTGATTTAGAAAAAATATCATAATTCATATGGAAAAACAAAAAGTCCAGAATATCAAGTGAATTATTGAAAAGAAATGTTAGGTAAGGTGACAGCCATACCAGATCTTAAATTGTATTACAAAGCACCAATCATCAAAACCACTTGGTACTGGCTAAGAAATCGAGGGGTAGATCAGAGCAATAGTTGAGACACACAAGGCAATGTGTAAATGATTATCACAATCTATAGTTTGATGAACCCAAGGACCTCAGCTTCTGGGATAAGAACTCACTGTTTGAAAAAACTTCTGGGAGAAATGGAAACTAGTGAAGCAGAGACTGGGCATAGACCAATGCCTGACACCATATATCAGAATGAAGTCCAAATGAGTACACAATCTAGGTATAAAGGTTGATATTATAAACAAATTAGAAGAGCAAGGAGTCATGTATTAATCAGATTTATGGGGAATGGAGAAATTTATGATAAAACAAGAGGTAGAAAACATTATAAAATGCAAAATTGATCATTTTGTTTACATTAAATTGAAAAGCTGTTGAACAAACAAACCCAATGCAATGAAGATTTAGAGAGCAGCAGAAATCTGACAAAGAATTTTTGCAACTTGTGTCTAATTTCTAAAATATATAGACAACTGAGTCAAATTTATAAGAATATGTCATTTCCTAATTGATAAATGGTCAAAAGATATGGACAGTTTTCAGAGGAAGAAATTAAACCATCTACAGTCATATGAAAAAATGTTCTAAATCACTATTGATTAGAAAGATGAGAATCAAAACAACTCTGACGTATCACATCACACCTATCAGAGTGATTAACATGACAAAATAAGAACATGATAAATGTTGGAGACTATATGGGAGAGTTGGAACACTAACTCATTTTTGGTAGATCTGTGAGCTGATTCAACCATTCTGGAGAGCAATTTGGAACCATGCCCCAAGGCCTATAAAAATGTGCATACCCTTTGACCCACCAATACTGCTTCTAAGGTTGTATCCCAAAGCAATTATAAAAATGGGGAAAAGACCCACATGTTTAAAAATACTTAAAGCAGTTCTCTTTGTATTAACCAAGAACTGGAAACGGGCCCATCAATTGGGGAATGGCTGAATGCATTGTGTATATAAATATAATGGAATACTATTGATCTATAAGAAATGATGAACAGGAGGACTTAACAGAATCTTGGAAGGATTTATGTGAACTGATGTTGAGTGAAATGAGCAGAACTAGGAGAATATTGTACACAGTATCAGCCACAGTATGCGAGGACTGTTTCTGGTAGACCTATCTCTTCACAGCAATGTAAGAGCCTAAAATATTCTCGAAGAACTCTTGAGGCAAAATGTCATCCACATCCAGAGAAAGAAGTATGGAGTCAGAACACAAAATGAAGCACTCTATTTTCCCTTGTGTTACCTTATGTTTTGTTTTGTTTTGTTTTTCTCATGGTTGCTCCTATTCACTATATTTCTTCTATGCAACATGACTCATGGGAAAATGTGTTTAATGGGATTGCATTTGGAGACCCATATAAGATTGCTTGCTCTCTTGGGGAAGGAGGAAGGAGGAAGGGGGAGAAAAATTTAAAACTTCCGAAAGTGGATGTTGAAAACTGAAACAAATAAATGAATACATTTGGGGGGAAAGACAAAAAAGAAAAAAAGAAAGGATTAAGGAAAAGGCTATGTCTAAATATATTGAGACTTGGTGGAAACCTGAAATACCATCATCATCATCATCATCATCATCATCACCATCATCATCACCTATGCCATTATTATCTTCATCACATCAACTTACATTTATATAGCACTTTAAGGTTGGAAAGCACTTTACAAATATTATTTCATTTTACCTTCACAAAAGCTCTGGAAGGCAAGTTCTATTATTGTTTCCATTTTACAGATGATGACACTAGCCATCAGTTTAAGTGATTTGTTGATGGTCACACAGCTAGTGTCTAAACTGGATTTGAAGTCAAATCTTCTAGACTCTCAAGTCCAATACTCTACCTATGGTACTACCCAGACACCAAATGAGAACATGGTTTTTAAAGTAAGTAATTATCATCTACCATTTTTCCTATTATACACTTCTGGAACTAAAAATCGAACATAGCAGATTTTGAAAATACCCTAATAAAACTCATATAATATTAATGAACCTGATTACCTAAAGCAGCTACAAAACTATTAACTATTTCTTACCAAATACAAGAGGAGGCTTGATAGACATTTTAAAATCAATAAATACACATTTAATAATCACTTGTTATATGTCAAACAGTGTGCTGAGTGTAGGATATACAAAGAAGACGAATAGAAAAAAGACAATATTATTGTCCTCAGAGGCACTAATATTCCACTGGAGGAGAACAGCAAGCAAATATGACACATACAAAATATCTGCAGTATAAATGTATTTGTATTTTTAATGCCTAGAAAAGTGTTTGACATGTAGTAGGTGCTTAATATGTTTTGCCCATTACATCATTCACTCGTTTCATAGAGAAAGAATATAAAAAGCAAGGGTGTTAAGTGATTTGGCAAGGATCATCCAAGTAGAAAGCATCAGAGATTAGATCTGATTCCAGGTCATCTAAGTCCAATGCCAGCACTATTTTCAATGTTATTTCCCATCTTTTGTAGCAAAGAAGAAGTTACAAAGTGAGAAGTCATTTACTCCCTAATAGACACAGAAGTCATAAATGGAATAGAAAATATTTTATAATACACTTACTTGTTTTTGTGAAGCACTTAGCTAAGCAGTGGATGTGTAAATAAAAAAGCAATATAGTCCCTCATCTCAGAGTTCTCACATTTTAATTATGGGAGATAGTGCATATAGGATGGTTCAGCTGAAAGTATTAAAGATTTCCTAGTAAACCAACAGAGTGGATGATAAGGAATAGGAGTTTGTAGACTATAAGAACATGTCAGGTGACAATGCCACAGGGTTCAAAGGGCTGGGCAGATGGTAAAGCCCAGATGGTAATCTTATTAGAGGCAAGGGATTATAGTTGGTGACTGACTCCTGTTTATCAATGCAAAATTATGTGCCATATTTCTGCCTAATAACATTTGAGCACCTGGGGACTGAATTAGAGCTGGGCTATGGGTTACCTCTAAAAAAAGTACAGTTTGGAGAGGTGCCATACAATTTATAGGGGATGTCCAGTGCTTGGTGGGAAGTTGACAATTGGGGCTTGGGTATAGGAGAAAAAGCATTCTTCAGGGCCTGTTCTTGCTTGGCATTGGTTTTGGGGATTAAATATCAGGACATGGACTCAGACCTAGGTCCACTTTTCTTTTCATAACACCATGTTATTTATTTATAGTACATTTGCCATGTAACTGGACTGGAGAACACATTCACCTATACCCCTACTGGAATTTGTCCGCTCAGGATATGCATTTCTACACTGGTGTAAAGTTATTTTGATTGGTGAGTGGCTTGTGTACAAATTCAAGAAGACTGACTTTTTTGCGGGGGAGGGAGTCAGGAAACAGTAATTAAATCAAGACTACCAATGCTCCAAAAAGACTTGTCATTTGGATGCCCTATTGTTTTAACGCTATCTTTATAACTTCCCAGGTATTTCCTTACCAAGTCTCCCCTTCAATAAATGTGTTGTCTTTCCTTATTAGAATTCAGATTTCTTGTGGAGAGGGACTTTCTCACTTTTGAATTTGTAAATCTGTGCCTGCACATAATAGGCATTTTACAAATCCATTTATTGAGAGATACTAAATTGTAATTAGAAATTTGATCTTTGAATTTATAACAAGAACCCCCCACACTTTCATGATGAATTTGAAAATTCTGACAGTATCTGACACTTTCCCAATTTATTCAGATTTTATTATAATCATTATGTAGAGTCTTTCTTCACTTTCCATAGTGAGGAAAGCCCATCAAAACTCCTACTCCTGAGTAATGACTAGGTGTTAAAATAGCAATTTGATTGAGCTACATTTTTACACTGTAACAAATTTGGACCTGTTTTTGTACCCTGACACATTAGTTTAGCCTGCCTTCACTTCTTTTCCAGTTGCCAGTTTTAGCCTTTTCTGGGCGTGAAAAAGCAATCATAGGCTAATCTTTGTCTTTTATATATTGTCTTATGACAGACTGACAAGTGAGGGAGACCTACCTGTCAAGTTGGCCTCATAATGAGCCTTACGGGCCCAAGGCAGTTACCTATATTGTTTTATTTCTAGAAGACAGAACAAAGGATATTTGGAGCCTGGCTATTCTGAGATGCCTTGGCTGACAGGTTCATTTAGCTTCATGAGCCTGTAAAGTGGGGCACAGTGGACACAGATGTTTTAGAGAGGGCTTGTCTTAAGGCAACACTTCAATGAAATGATCCATTTAACTTTTTTTCTGATGCTTTATTATGATTTATGGTGACCCTGGGTTCTCAGTGGCTCTGTCAGTAAAGCATGAGCTCTCTCAGGAAGGTAAGAAACATTCACATGAGTACCATAGCTAAGTTCAGAGACACTTCTAGTCAAAAGACTATATGGTAGTAGACATTGTCTTTTTGGCTCAGTATGACTTACTAAGTCAAAAACTGTGGTTCTTAAGGTTTCCAATATGATTAAAGGAGGGGAATACCCATATTGGTGAAATTATAGATATTTTAGAATACTGAAATGCAATGGGGTACTAGACAAAGAGTCAAGTGATGATGAGCATGAATAGAGCGCTCTGACACAAAATGTATTTGGACCAGGTGCAGATATTCTGTAACTTATTTAACCTCTTAAAAAAGTAGTGAGAATTCAGACTGATGATTTGCTGAGGAAGCAGAACTGGAGCCTATTTAAAAAAAATGCACTAATCATCCAGGGCCATAATCATGGCATATGGTATTTCTGTACTGTATGGCACTAAAGATGAAGGATGAGATATGGAGGGCATTTTGTAGGGGGTAAAAGTCTCAGACTCTCTTCTTGTGCTAAGAACAGTAGTTGGCATATGGTAAATGCTTAACAAATATTTATTAATGGGCTGACAAATTTAAACCTACAACAAGATCTTACTCTTACTTTTGTCTCTGTTGTATCCATTCCATATCTGGTACACTCACTCTTATCTGTCTCAGACCCTGGGGAAAGTGAAGTCAGAAATAATACAATTTATATACAAGACTGATCCCACCAAAGTCAGATCCAAATATGGCATAGTTACTAGAGAAGTCCAAGTCTCAGTTACTGCTGGCATAAGTTCATTAGATATTATTCCTCAGGGCATCAATGCTAGTCTGGTTAACCATGACATCCAGCATGGACTCTGGTCTCAGACATCTTGGAAGATTACACTCTACCTTTCATAGTATAGTGTCTTAATCATCTCCAAATACTTCATATAAAAGCATTGAAAATGCATATAGGCAAAAGTAACAGTAAGAGGTTCAGCTCAATAGCATTAGATAAAAATCACCTTAACTTATCTTGGGCCATATAATCTCTTTAAGGGGTGGGTGTATGGAGATAGAACAGGCTTCGATTAGGGAGAAGACAGCCAAAGCATAAATTTGGAATGACTGAAGAGAGCAAAATTATTAAATCAATATCGTCTTTCTCTTAGTTTATTTTTCAAGTAAACTGGCCTCTTTGAGGCTCAAGAGACCTCTTCAATTATTAATTGCCTCCACTCACCCCTATTTATGGTGACAAGAGAGTTAATTGGGGCAAAGCAAAATAAATATTTTTTCTGAATTTTACTACAAACCTTACATTTTTTTTAACCCTTTTTTAAAAATTTGTTTATTTTCAGTTTTCAGCATTCACTTCAACAAAATTTTGAATTTCAAATTATCTCTCCATTTTCCCCCTCATCCCACCCCAGGACAGCATGTATTATCATTAACCTTTCCTCCAAGTTGCCCTGCTTTTATCACCCTCACTCTCTTGTATCTCCTTCCCTTCTATTTTCCTGTGGCATAAGATAGATTTCTGTACTCAATTGCCTATATTTATAAACAATTTTTTAACATTCACTTTTAAAGCTTTGAGTTCTACATTCCATTTCATCCCCCCTCCTCATCCACCCTCACTGAGAAGGCAAGCAATTTGATATATGTTTTACATGAGTAGTCATGCTAAACACTTCCATAACACTCATGTTGTGAAAGACTATATCTCACCCTATCCTATCCCTACCCTTCATTTGTTCTATTGTTGCCTTGACCTGTCCCTCTATCAAAGTGCTTGCTTCTGATTACCCTTTTTCCCAATCTTCCATCCCTTCTATTATCCCCATTCTCTTATACCCTTCCCTTCTGCTTTTCTGTAGGGTAAGAAACACTTTCATACTCACTTGAATATTTGTGTTATTCCCCCCGAAGTCAAATCTGATGAAAGGAAGGCTCACTTATCCCCTTTCATCTTCCCCTTCTTATATGTGCATGTGTGTGTGTATACATATATATACATATATATGTGTGTGTGTGTGTGTGTATGGATAATACTAATACTGAGAAAGGACTTATGAGTTACAAATATTATCTTTCCATGTAGTAAGATAAACAGTTTGATTTTAATAAGTCCCTTATGGTTTCTCCTTCCTGTTTACCTTTTCATACTTCTCTTGATTCTTGTCTTTGAAAGTCAAATTCTTACCTTTTCATACTTCTCTTGATTCTTGTCTTTGAAAATCAAATTTTCTGGTGAGCTTTGATCTTTTAAATAAGAATGATTGGAAGTCCTCTATTTCATTGAAGTTTCATTTTTCCTTGAAGCATTATACTCAGTTTTGCTGGGAAGGTAATTCTTGGTTTTAATCCTAGCTCCTTTGACCTCTGGAATATCATATTCCAAGCCCTATTATCCCTTAGTGTAGAAGCTGCATTCTGATTCTGTTTCCACAATATTTGAATTGTTTCTTTCTGGCTACTTGCAATATTTTCTTCCTGACCTGGAAATTCTGAAATGTGGCTACAATAATCGAAGGAGTATTCCTTTTGGGATCTCTTTCAGGAGGTGATCAGTGGATTCTTTCCATTTATATTTTATCTTACAGCTCTAAAATATCAGGACAGTTTTCCTTGATAATTCCTTGAGAGGTGATGTCTAGGATTTGCTTTTAATCATGGCTTTCAGGTAGTCTAATAATTTTTAAATTATCTCTCCTGGGTCCATTTTCCAGGTCAGTTGTTTTTCCAATAATATAGTTCACACGGTCTTCTATGTTTTTCATTCTTTTGGCCTTGTTTCATAGTTTCTTGATTTTCATGAAGTTATTAACTTCCATTTTCTCCTTTCTAATTTTGAAGGATTTTTTTTTCTTCAGTGAGCTTTTGCACCTCTTCTTCTATTTGACCCATTCTGCTTTTCAGGGCATTCTTCTCCTCTCTGGCATTTTTGACTTTTTATTTTTTTTGCAATTTGGGTGAGTCTAATTTCAAACCTATTATCTTCTTCAGCATTTGGGGGAATTTCCTTTAGTAATCTTATTCAAGCATTTTTTCAAGATTTTGTTGCATTATTCCCATTTCTCTTCCCAATTTTTCATCCACTACTCTTACTTGATTTTCAAAATCTTTTTTGATCTTTTCTATCACCTGAGACCAAGTCAATTTTTTGAGGTTTTGGATGCAGGAGCTTTGGCTTTGTTGTCTTCTTCTGGTTGTATGTTTTGTTTTTCTTCATCACCAATAACATAAAAAAATGCCTTTTCATTGAGAAAGTAAGAATTTATAATCTGTTTATTTTTTTCCCTATGCTCATTTTCCCACCAAATTACTTGACTTTTGAGCTCTTTGTTAAGTGTAGGGCTCCAGAAGCAGCCTCTGCTTCAGCAATAACTGCTACCACCCTGGCATTGTGGCTGGGGCTGGGACCAAGGCTAGGATAGGACTGGGGCACAACCAAGCTCCCCTCATAGCCAATTGAGAAACCATTCCTACTGACCTTCAAAGCTGTCTTTGGTGTTTGTGGGTTGAGAAGTCTGGAGACTGCAGCAGCTCAGCAATTCAGTCATCTAAGTCTTCTTACTGCTCTGTCCACCCTGGTATGACATACTTTGAGTTCAACTCTGCTCTCAGCAGTGTGATAGACCCTTCCTGTTGGTCTTCTAGATTATCTTAGACTGGAAATTTGCTTCAGTCTGTCCTTTTATGACTTCTGCTGCTCTAGAATTTGTTTAGAGTCATTTTTTGCAGGTTTTTTGAGGGTTTGGGGGGGAGAGCTCTAGCAGGCTCCTGCTTCTATCTCACTATCTTGGCTCTGCCTCCCTCAGCTTTAATCCATTCTAAAATTTAATATTCCATCCTTTTGCTACAATCATTTTTATATAAGATCTGTAGACTGAGATCACAGAATTTCTATATAAATGTTTTAATTCTATATCTTCAAATCACAAATTGATCACTTTGAACACTAATTATTCCTCAGATAGATTTTACATTTTTTGAAGTTTTCAGGTCATTTAAGTGTATATTTTTGCATACTCACTTTTATACATATACAGAACCTGGGTAGCTCAGTGGGTGGAGCATAGAAAATTGAGTCAGGAAGATCACAGTTCAAATCTGGATTTATAAGTGTACTAGTAGTTTTACCTTGGGGAAACCTTTTACATGTGAACGATTACTGTGAGGACAAAATTAGGTAATTATTTGTAAAGTTCTTAAAATAGTACCTGACACATAGTATCTTCTATAGAAATTCTAGTTATTATTATTGGAACTAGGTGACTCAGTAGACAAGACTACCAGACTCATATTCAAGAATACCTGACTGTCAATATACCCCCACATACTAACTAGCTGTATAAACCTGGACAAGTCTTTTATTCTCTGCTAGCATCATTTTCCTCATTGATAAAATACAGATAACAGAGCATCCATTCACAGGGTTGCTATGAGGATTAAATCAGATAGTACTTATAAAGTTCCTGGCACAGAGTGAATATCATATAAATGTTCACCATATTTATTATATGTGCAGGTGCATATGTATTATATATGCACAAATATATATACAAAGTACATAACCAATCACTAAAAAAAAACCACTTATCCAAAAAGTGAGTGCAATGTGTTTTAGTTGGTGGTCGTTATATCATGCATACCTCATATTATTAACCACTGTGATGTTTAACTTTTATTTTGAGTAATTTTCCTAGATATTTGCATGAAAAAATAATTAGTTAAAATGAAAAGAATATAATAACAAGCAAAATTCCAGGACTATAAATCACTCTATATGTTGTTGACAGTCTGAAAAAAAAACCACTATTCTGTGACATTTTACAGGACAAGGGACCAAGTTAAAATGCCATGTATCAATCATCATAGCAGAAGTGACTATATAACTAGCAGCAAAGGAATAAGGGCATAATGAAAGGAATCAGAGGTGTTGAGGATGTGGTTTGCACTTAAGTAGAGTGACAGATTGCTGACAGATCACTTGGAGTCTGGAAAAACCAATTTCTTTTCATGTACTATAAGAATGCACAGTGAAGAACTATCAACTCCTGATGTCTTACTTCTATTATTTGATTCAAAATCTAATTATTGATGGGATATTGAATCAACTCTTTGCTCCTGATGAAACCTGGATTTTCATTACCAAATGCATAGTGGATTGCACATTCTTTAAAAAATTTCCCAGGTATAATGACCAAACATGCATGAAACATTGGTAGTAATTATATATTACAGAACTCTATTAACAATTGGGGGGTCCTCAGGCTATTTCTTAGAAAGACAATTACATACTTTCAGAACATATGATAGCTTCCTAAAAGGGAAAGCCTTTCCCCCAATTCAGAGCAATTTTATTTGTTTAAAACATTATCTCTTGCTGTAACAAAGTAAGGTTTCCCAGTAAAGAGTCCAGTCAAGACACCTAAAGCTATTGTTAATCACAGTTCAATAATTTTTAGTTATGTATTTTATGATTGGCACTGATGCAAGTTTTTTAACTGAATGATAAACTATCATTGAAGATAATTATCTCTGAATAAAGGTACTGTCAGTTGCTATCTGATTGGATACATTAGCTAGAATGGGATTGAAAATGCTGGAATATTTGGCCATTTCTGTTACTATAATTATTTGGCACTACTGGAAGAACAGGTTATTGTCAATTAAAATAACTGAATTTCAGAGTTGAAAAAAATAGTCTCTCAGATTTTTCAGAGAAGTAAAGTGAGTTCCAGAGAGAGTCAGTGATGTTACTTGTATGCTATGGCTAGTTACTTGAAGAAGTAGTGCCAGACATGTTTTCTGTTGCTATTGTTGTTTTGTTTTACCCCTTTTCTGCCACGTGGCAATGCCCTACATCACTACCCTGAGAGCTATAAATTGTTTAGGTGGAACATTGATAGGGGAATGTTACTCTTGAGCAAGGACCTGAGGGCCAAATAATTCCATCTATTTTAATAAGGCCTGTGAGGTAAGAGTGGTTTTTGCATTCTGAAATTATGAAGTGGTTTTTAAAATTTAAATATGTAAAAACAATTCTTAATTCTGTCATAGGGTAGAGAATCAGATTGGTTTTGATGACCATAGTTTGCTGACCCTATAAAGGATTAGAGAGAGAGAGAGAGACCTCAAAAAACTGTCATGAACAGAATGATAGAAGAAATGTGGAATGTTTAATATAGAAAAGAAAGGATTAAAAGTGTTCATGATAACTGTCTTTAATGCTCATGGCTTCTTGTTCCATGGAGTATGGAAATCTTTCTACTTTAGGTAGATATTAGAGATTGTAGAATCAAGTAGTGGTATGAACACAAGGCCAGGGATGTGAAGAAATGGACTTAACTTCCTGGCTCCCACAGTAATTATATTTGTGGCAAAGGTTATCATTTAACCTCTGAATATGTTTCACCATCTATAATTATGATAATGATAACTGTTCTATTTCCCTCATCAAGATGCTGGAAAATAAATTATTGATAAAATTTTCTATCAGAGTCATTGATGTTAAAAATTTCTGAATATAAAATTCTGATCTGACTTCCATGGTACTTCCACAACATCTGTCCTCCACTAACTTGCTCATTCTGGAATATCCTTCAATATCTAGGAACAGCCTTCCTCCCTGCAGTTGGAGCACCATGGGATAATTCTCTCCAAGGCCTATGATCCTTCTCCCATTAATGAGTTTCTCCTGCATAATCTATGTTGTGGAGGAAATGTGCTGGCCTGTTATCATTCTCCTCCCATTTCTGATAGTGGTGCATCATGTTGAGTGCTTTAATTCCTCCTCTCCATTCCCTCCCCCTTTTCTGTTTCCTTTTGTGTTGTCTTCCTCAATTAGAATATAAGCTTTTTGAGGTCAGAAACTGACTTTATAATATTTATTTCCCCAGTGTTCACCACAGAACCTGCCAAAAACCAAGCACCTTATTTTTCCTTTTTTCCAACCATCTTTCTTTCCTTCCTAGTGGTTAATTATGAATTATTAAAGTTCCTTCTCCTCACATTGATTTTGTCTTACAGGATAAAGACTTAAAAGGACTTGACAGTTTTACTGCTTGAAGCTGACTTTTCTCCTTTCCCTTGTAAAACATTAGCAACATACCTTTCTGGGCTATAAGAGAGGATGACTTTAATGAAAGAAAAGATATAAATAATGAATTTAGTGTACAAGAAAACAGTTAACATGACTGCTAAGATGTCGATATTATTTGAAAAATTATGTAAATGGCATATTGATTTGCAAAAAAATAAAAAGGAAGGAAGGTAAGAAGGAAGGAAAGTAAGGAAAGAAAGAAAGAAAGAAAGAAAGAAAGAAAGAAAGAAAGAAAGAAAGAAAGAAAGAAAGAAAGAAAGGAAGGAAGGAAGGAAGGAAGGAAGGAAGGAAGAAAGAAAGAAAGAAAGAAAGAAAGAAAGAAAGAAAGAAAGAAAGAAAGAAAGAAAGAAAGAAAGAAAGAAAGAAAGAAAGAAAGAAAGAAAGAAAGAAAGAAAGAAAGAAAGAAATAGAATGAGGGAATTATAAACCAGGGAAAGTGACCTCAATTATTTGGTAAATATTAGAACAGATCGTTAAAGATGTTTGGTAAGCATCTAGAAAAGGAATTGGTGATCATAAAGATCCAGGATGTTTTAGTAAGAAAATATTATATCAGACTAATCTTTTTTGTAATTAATTAATCTTTAAAATTCAATTTTAAAATTTTGAATTCCAAATTCTCTCCCTTTCCTTGGTCACCCTTCACCCTCAGTTGGGAAGGTAAGTAAATATGACATCAATTATACATGTGAAGTCATGAAAAACTTATTTCTATAATCACCATTTTGAAAGAAAAAGCAAGAAATAAAGAAAGGTTTAAAAGTATTATTCAATATATATTCAAAGTTCACCCTTTCTCTTGTTGGATCTAGACGAAATTTTTCTTCATGAATCCCTCAGAACTGTCTTGGATAATGGCATTGATAACACAATAATATAAAGAATAGATAAAGCTTTCACTATTTATCATTGTTACATTATTGCTGTTATGATGTACAATGCTCTGGTTCGGTTCACTTCACTTTGCAACAGTTCTTAAAAGACATCAGAAAAATCTAATTTCCTTTTATGAGAGTTACTAAATTTATATTTGAGGAAAATAAGGTATATAGAGCTTACTTATATTTTTAAAAAGCTTATGATAAAATATCTCATGCCATTCATGGGGAGAAGAGGGAAATATGTGGTTCCAGTAATAATGGAATCAACTATGTTTGGAAGGTTGAATAGTCTTACTCCAAGATAAGTTATTAATGTTCATCATTAGGATGTTAGGAAATTATAAGTGAGTATATACTGCTAGCATTGTGCTATTTAATATTGTTTTCAATAATTGGATGAAAGCAAATATAGCATGTTAATCTAGTTTTGAGTGGCAAAATGTTGGTATGGATACCTAACCACAATGAATGACAAAATTCTAATAAAGTTCGATAGCAATAAAATAAAGTCTGATATTTGTATTCAAATGCTCAAGTTTCAAATTTTAGATTGGGAAGCAATGGCTGGATTGGCAGCAGTATATCAGAAATGAATCCAGGCATTTTAGTAGACCCCAAGCTCAATATGAATAAGTAATATCATGTGTAAGCCTATCAAATACTATCTTGGTCTAGATTAAGGGAGACAAAACTTCCAGGAATTGAGAGACATTATTTTGTAGCGGATAGGACAGTGTACTTGGAATTAGAAAGAAATGAATTAAAATCCTGCCTCAGACACAGATTGCTTGTGTGATCCTGGGCAAATGGTTTAAAATTTCCTTTTGTTTTCTTCTTTATCAGTAAAAACGAGGATATCGCACCTGATGGTCTCTGAACACCTTCTACTTCCAATTCTATTATCCCATGAAAAAGGAGCTCTTAATTTGCTCTTGCTCTTGTCAAAACTCAATTTAGAACATTGTTGTCAGTTCAGAGCAGTATAGTTCGAAACATTAATAAGTTAGAAAGCATTCAGAAGTGGGCAATCATAATGGCTAAGGGCTTTGGGTCCGCATTTTATAAGGATAGATTGAAGGAACTGAGTATATTTAACTTGGAGAGGAAAAAAAAATGCTGAGTGATAGAATAGTCATGTTCAAGGTAACTAACAGACTATTATGCAGAGGAAGTGATAGATTAATTATATTTTCTCCCTGAAAGAAAAACCAGGAGAAATGAGCAGAAATTTCAAAGTTCTAAATTGAAGCTTGTTGTCAAGGAAACAACCCTAACAATAATGAAAATAAAACTTCCTAACTCTTGCTTCCCCAAAATCAAATGGGCTGCCTTAAGATATGGCAGCTTCTTCTTTGAAGGCCTTTAAGCAGGAAGTGAATGTTTATTTGAAAGGCATGATAAAATGGGGAATTTTTTTGTGTATGTGTCATACAGATAGCCACTGGAGTCCATTTTAATTCGGAATTTCTGAGATTCTGTAAAAAAAAAAAATCCTCTTTTTAACCCCTTTGTCCTATTCTACCCCCTCCCTTCTACATAAATAGAACATGTATTCAATGAGTTAAGTTAAATGTTTTAATTTTTCCCACTCAAGGAACATTCTCTTTTGATGAGCAGACTTGCTTAAAGCATAGAAAACGTACTGACATGAATTGACTGTTAACCTAAGGTTGTTACTTTTAAGACACCAGTTATCAGTTACTTTTCCAAAGCAGATAACTTTGCTTTACCAAGACTGACAAAGATTGAGAAGCAGCATTGTGTTGTAGAAAGAGTCTTGGAATGGCAGAGGTGAGTGGGTGGGTGGGTAGGGACAGTGGTAGAAGGAGGACTATAAATCCTGAATTCAGATCACAGCTCTAGTTAACAATAATACCAATAAATGTTAACATCTGTATAGCACTTCATGGTTTGTAAAATGCTTTATATTTTATCTCTATAATCCTCATAGCACCTGTGAGGTGGATAATATTGTTTTCATCCACATTTTACAGATAAGAAAATAGTCTGACAGATTCTAAATAATTTTTCCAGGGTCATAGAGCTAGTGTTAGAGGCAAGTTTTAAGCTCAAGTGATCTGTTCTCTAAATCTTATCTTCTATCCACCATGTCACCAAATAACCTCCAAAATCTATCCTATTAGGAGTATGATCGCTTATGATATGACAGGTATAATACTATATTTGAAGTCAAGAAGTCTGAGGATCAAATTGAATAATGTACTTGGTGTTAAAATACCATGCAAATATCAATTATTTTTATCATTATCATGGGAAACTCATTGTACCTAACCCTCATTTTCTTCATTTACAAAATGGCAATGACAGTTACATTGCTTTCTCTTGGAGATGGTGTTAGGAAAGTGCTTTTGTAAACATGAGAGCACTATATAAATGTAAACTATTATTTTAATGATCATTAAGAAAATTCCATATTTATGCTCTCGAGAGAGTAGGAATACCCTGAGCAAAGACAGGGAAATAGACACTGTGGTTTTGATCCTCCTACATAAGTTCAGTCACTGCTTTTTAATTTAAATAGTCATCAGTGTATATTGTTTAGTCTCATGGCATGAAGGGATAATCACCGATAAAACAATTGCAAATAAACAAACACTTTTGAGAAAGGATAGAACTTTCTACCTATGAATATTTTGCAATTTTCTGAAACTTTCTCCCAATTTATTTATTTGTTTATTTATTTATTTGTCTATCTGTTTATTTATTTATTCATCCATCCATCCATTTATTTATTTGTTTGTTTGTTTGTTTATTTATTTATTTATTGTTTTCAACATTCATTTCCACAAGATTTTGAATTTCAAACTTTCTTCTCATCTCTCCACTCACCCACATCAAAATACTGTGCATTCTGATATCCCCTTCCCCAAATCTAACCTCCTTCCATTTCACCCCTCCCTTCCCTTATCCTCATCTTCTCTCTTTTCTTGTAGGGCAAGATACATTTCTATACCCCATTATCTCTATTTCTTATTTCCCAGTTACATGCAAAAACAATTCTCAACATTCCTTCCTAAAACTTTGAGTTCCAACTTCTCCTCTTTCCCCCTCCCCACCCATTACCACTGAGAAGGCAAGCATTTCAATATAGGCTATAAATGTGTAGTTTTGCTAAAGACTTCCAGAATAGTCGTGTTGTGAAAAACTAACTATATTTCCCTCCATCCCATCCTGCTCCCCCATTTATTTTATTCTATCTTTTGACTTCATACCTCTCCAAAAAATTTACTTCTAATTACCCCCTTCTCTAATTTGCTCTCACTTCTATCATCTCCCCACATCCCACTTACCCCATTCTCTCCTGCTTCCCTATAGTGTAAGATAGATTTTCATACCAAATTGAGTTTGCATGTTATTCCCTCTTTAAATCAAATGTTCAGCAGTAAACTTCAATTTTTTTCCTCTTACCTCCTCCTTTTCCCCTCCATTGAAAAAGCTTTTTCTTGCCTTTTTTTGTGAGAGATAATTTGCCCCATTCCATTTTATCCTTTCCCTTCCCAATATATTCTTCTCTTACCCCTTAATTTTTTTTAGATATCTTCCCTTCCTATTCAACTCACTCTGTGCCGTGTGTGTGTGTGTGTGTGTATGAGTGTATAATTGCTCCAACTACCCAAATATTGAGAAAAGTTTCAAGAGTTACATATATTATTTTCCACGTAGGAATGTAAACAGTTCAACTTTAGTAAGTCCTTTATGATTTCTCTTTCTTGTTTACCTTTTCATTTTTCTCTTAATTCTTGTGTTTGAAAGTCAAATTTTTTATTCAGCTCTAGTCTTCTTATCAACAATGCTTAACAGTCCTCTATGTCACTGAATGACCATTTTTTTCCCTTGAAGTATTATACTTAATTTTGCTGGGTAGGTGATTCTTGGTTTTAATCCTAGTTTCTTTGACTTATGGAATATCATATTCCAAGTTCCTCAATCCCTTAATGCAGAAGCTGCCAGACCCTTTTTTATCCTGATTGTATTTCCACAATACCTAAATTATTTCTTTCTAGCTGCTTGCAATATTTTCTTCTTGATCTGGGAGCTCTGGAATTTGGCTACAATACTCTTAGGAATTTCTCCTTTTGGATCTCTTTCAGGAGGTGATTGTGAATTCCTTCAATATTTATTTTAACTTCTGGTTCCAGAATATCAGGGTGGTTTTCCTTGATAATTTCATGAGAGATGATATCTAGACTCTTCTTTTGATCTTGGCTTTCAGGCAGTCCCATAAGTTTTAAATCATCTCTCCTGGATCTGTTTTCCAAGTCAGTTGTTTTTCTAATGGGGTATTTCACATTGTCTTCTATGTTTTCATATTTTTTTTTGGTAATGTCTGGGTTTCTCATAAAGTCATTAGCTTCCATCTGCTCTATTATAGTTTTTAAAGAACTGTTTTCTTCAGTGAACTTTTTTTTTTATTTATTTTATTTTTTAATGTTTTACAATCATTTCCTTAAAGTTAAGATTTTATTCCCCCCCACCCTTCCCCCAGTACCCCCTCCCTCCCCATGACAGCATACAATTCTGTTTAGGTTCTACATATACTTTCCTATTGAGCACATTTTCGCTATATTCATGCTATGTAGTCGAACTAAAATAAATGGAAGAAATCATATAACAAATCAACATATAATACACTGAACCCCACCCACATACAAGCATGATCTGCTACATTCTGCAAGTGACTTCCACATTTCTTTCTCTGAGTGTGGAAGGCATTTTGCCTTAGAAGACCGACATTAGGATTTTTTTTTTTTCTCAGTAAGTTCTTGTATTATTACAAAGTTCCAAGTCTACCAGAAAAAACTCTCGCACACTGTGGTCGTTGCTGTGCACAAAGTTCTCCTGGTTCTGCTCCTTTCGCTCAGCATCAGGTCATATAAGTCCTTCCAGGCCTCCCTGAAGTCTTCTTGTTCATCATTTCTTATGGCACAATAGTACTCCATTACATTCATATACCATAATTTATTCAGCCATTCCCCAATTGATGGGCATCCCCTTGACTTCCAGTTTTTGGCTACCACAAAGAGTGCTGCTATAAATATTTTTGTACATGTGGGACCCTTTCCCGTTTTTATAATCTCTTGGGGATACAATCCTAGTAGCGATATTTCTGGGTCAAAGGGTATGCACATTTTTGTAGCCCTTTGGGCATAGTTCCAAACCGTTCTCCAGAAGGGTTGGATGATCTCACAGCTCCACCAACAATGAATTAGTGTTCCAACTCTCCCACATCCTCTCCAGCATTTATCATTTTCTTGTTCTGTCATGTTTGCCAATCTTACAGGTGTGATGTGGTACCTCAGACTTGTTTTGATTTGCATCTCTCTAATCAATAGTGATTTAGAGCACTTTTTCATATGATTATAGATATTTTTGATTTCTTCCCCTGAAAATTGCTTGTTCATATCCTTTGACCATTTATCAATTGGGGAATGACTTGGATGTTTATATATTTGAGTCAGTTCTCTATATATTCTAGAAATGAGGCCTTTATCCCCGAGCTTAGCTGTAAATTCAGTGAACTTTTGAACCCCCTTTTTCATTTGGCTAATTCTGCTTTTTAAAGCATTCTTCTCCTTATAGGCTTTTTGGGCCTCTTTTGCCATTTGAGGTAGCCTATTTTTAAAGTTGTTAATTTCTTCAGCATTTTTTGGGTCTTCTTTAGTAAGCTGTTGACTCACTTTTCGTGATTTTCTTGCATCACTCTCATTTCTCTTCCTAATTTTTCCTCCACCTCTCTTACTTGATTTTCAGAATCCTTTTTGAGCTCTTCCATGGCCTGAGACCATAGCATATTTATTTTGGAGGTTTTGCATGCAGAAACATTGATCTTTAGGTCTTCCTCTGATGGTATGTATTGTTCTTCCTCATCTGAAAGGAGGGAAGAAAATACCTGCTCACCAAGAAAGTAACTTATTGTCTTATTTTTTTTCCCCTTTTTGGGCATTTACCCAGTCAGTTACTTGACTTTTGAGTTCTTTGTCAAGAGAAAGGTATACTCTGGGGAACTGTAAGTTCTCAGTCCCTCCAATAAAAGGAGAGGAGTTTACTCCTCTCCTGACCTACATTCAGAGTTCTAGGTAGAACTACAAACACTCTTTTCTGTGAGTAGAATTCCCTCTCCAAAACCTACACCAGCTCCACTACATCAGCTCTCTTCTTCACACCAGGGCTGGCACTCAGGGCTGAGATCCAGATCAGAAACTCAATTTCCCCAGGGTCTTTAGGCCAGGGCTCCAACAATGGAAGCTGATGCTGCCTGGGGCCAGGGCTAGACCATTGTGTTCCCTCCTCACCCAAGTGAAAGAGCTTTCTCATTGACCTTTGAAGCTGTCTTTGGCATTTGTGAGTTGAGCAATCTGGGACCCACAGCTGCTGCCAGTGGCACCTTGAAGCTCCCTCCAGTCCTGTCCTTGCAGCAGCACAGCCAAGGCCATGCTGTGCTTCCACTCTGTGCCCCATGCAATAGACCTTTCTTGTTGACTTTCCAGGCTGCCTTGGGCTGGAAACCTCTTTCACTCTGTTGTCTTGTGGCTTCTGCTGCTCTAGAATTTGTTTAGAGTAACTCTTTACAGCTATTTTATGGGCTGTGGGAGGAGAGCTTCTAGAGGTGTGTCCTTCTACCCTGAAACTTTCATTTGTCAGAAATATCTGGGTCGAAATATCAGTCAAGTCAAGCATCTATTTAGGATCTGACTTATTCACTATCCTTTTTCAGTTTTGTATCTCTGAATGATGTTGTAGTTATCCAGTGATATATTTGTAGGCTTGTGATTGTCAGACTCATGGAATAGGGAAGGACATTTGACAAGATTTGTTATTATTTCTTGGTTAAGTAGTGCAAAATATCTATCTACTAGATTAGTAAAAGACAGGAAAAATGGGAATAGTATGCATCTTATGCTGCTGGAACATGATTTAGATTTTTTTTTCTTCCATTTATGTTTTTCAAATATTTTTTTCCTATGTGACTTAGTTTGGTGAAATTATTAAAAATATTCTTAATTTTAATGATTCAATATTTATTTGGCAAAAGATATGGCCCATAATTCTGACTTTTAATAATGTTCTAGTCCCAGTACAATTTATCCCTTGAATTCTGCAGGATATTCTGGTGTTTGCATTTCCAGTGTGTTGATTTGCCATCTATCATTCCAGGAAAGATAAACTTTTGATGTCTAATTCTAGCTATTATTTGTTTCTTCCTTGGTTTATAATATGTAACAAATTTGTTTTCTAGAATGTAATTTATATGACTTTTATCATATATTTCCTAATCTGCATTGGCCAATCAATTCACATGCAAAAGAAAATGCGTTTTCTAATATTACATGTGGTGATAACCTGATCTTCAATTGCTATCATGAACTTTTTTCACAAAACAAATCCATATGATTCTGCCAAATTATTGATTTTTCTTTGTTGACATGTTGTTGACAGATTTCATGTGGATATAACATACTGAGGTTACATCTGCGTGAACTCTCTTTATTTCCACTTTAAGAACCTAGTCATTTCACAGGCTCCAAAGGGTAAAAAATACCTTCATTGTTTTTGACAAATCCAATAGTGTTACAGTATGCCAGCTTGGACCATGTTTATGTAAGTGATATCTACTGGTTACAGAATTAAATGTTTTGTTCAATGTCCTCAGGAAGACTCAACTCTTTTTCTATTCTTTTTAGGGTGTCTTCCATCTTTTTGTAATGGTGGTCCTATGTTTTGTTAATATTTTGTTTTTGTTAAAAAGTCTACACAATTTTTGCTCAAGACAATGCTAAAAGTATATACCAGATGTAGGGATTGTTCTGAATTCATTGTTCTCATTGAGTTTAGAATGAATGATTTCAGTAAGTCTCTTGATATAAGTCGGCATAAGTAGCTTCTCGTTAGATTTATATTTGACAAGTCTTACCTGTAGGACACCAAGTTTTTTATAAATCTGACCTTCTCCCCTTGTTCTAATGCATCCATGTCTTTAATCTTTAAGCCTGTAATCTTGATCTCTGTTTAGCCCACATTAAGAATTTTAAGTTTATTAAGTCTAAATGATATTTTCATACCATTTCATACAATCAAAATCTCCCTACAAGGTCATCCATGTATATCAAATGTTTAATATGATGTTTAATATAAACTCTTTCTTCTCTTGACTTAATTTTCCATTTTTCCTAGTTCTTTTCCCCTTTTCAGATTTAAAGAACTTCCTAGATTCTCTTTTTATGCCAAATAATTTATACTTAAGAATGATGTACTTGGATAACTCTTAAAGCTAGATAACACCAAAATGGACAAAAAATATTTTCTGGTGCCACATTTTCTAGACATTTTTCTTGATGTTCTTGTGTTAGTCACATGTTTTTAAAGAAAAACAGTTTTTTACATCCCTTCCTCTTTTCTCTTATTAATTTTATGAAAATTATTATGAAAAATCCTGTGTTAGATCAACACTGGGCCCCTAAAGAAAATCTACTCTAACACCCTTACTTTACAGGAAACTGAGGTCCAGAAATGAAGTCATTTTCCCCAGATTGCAAAACAAACAATGACAAACTCAGCTCTGTAAAAATTTCTCACTTAAACTCATTACTTGAGTACTTTCTATCATAGACCTTTTTGAGAAAAAAACCAACAAAAAAATTTCAATAGGTCATCCACCATTAACTACCTGTGATGAGCAAGAAAATATATTTGGGTTACTTGATATTTACCACCAGCCAAAAACACCAAAAGAAAATCTCATACAAATACATTAACATATATATATATAAGCTCCTCCTCTCATGACATGGTAGCTCTCCAAATACTATATGACCTCATAGTCAGGAATTTCTGTGCCTGTCTTCCCATCTTTTCTCATTCTCACTAAATGCACACACACACACACACACACACACATACGCACATACACACAAATAATAGCTTCCTCTCCATTTCCATGTACTCTGAATGACTTTTTCTCAAGGAGAAAAATGTTACATAAAACTCAATCTTTTTTCTTTCTGTCCCAAATTTACACTACAAATGCTTAATTATCTTTAGCACAAAACACTTTTTCCATTAACTTCCTAACATTCAGAGCAGTCCAGAAGTTAAATAGAACGCCATCCCCTAAGAGAACTGTCCAAAACTTGGATGGAATACCACCTCATAAGTTAGTGTGTCCAGCCATGCCCATCTCAATTACTGTGTTCAGTTCTAGGTGCCATATTTTAGAAGATTTTTTTTTTGTCAGTGTATACAGAAAAGGTTGGCTAACAATCAAGAAGACTTAAAACTCTTTCAGCTGAAGACTATCTTCAAAAAGAAAGATTTAAAGAAAACTGAGTGGGGAAAGTAAGATATTAGAATTGTCTTCAAATATTTGAAAGGTTTTCATAACATTTTTTTCCATGTTATTTCAATGAATAGAAATTGTAAGGAAACAGCCTTTAAAAAATAAAAGGAAAGCTAACCTGATAGTTAAGTATTGCCTCCCATAAGGTAGTAATTTTCTTATCACTGGAGGTGTTCCAACAACCTGCACATCTGCTTGTCAGAGATATCTTACAGAGGAAGCAAGGCATTAGGGAGGTGGGTTATGTTACCTAATGTATTTTTGATCTGTGTCATGGTTATAAAGATCTCTTGATAAGAAAAACATCTCTATGCCAACAAAATTTTATATTCCTAAGAGAGTTGCCTTTCAGGACAATGAATCAAAAGTAGAACTGATGAGGGCTGGAAGGTGGGGGTGTGAGACCCCCACAAAGACGAGGGTACCAGGGGCAGGCTGCCTGAAGGAAACTCTCAGACTCAAGCATTGTTAAGGTTAAGGTAAAGATTTATTAAGTTTTTCAGTAGGCAAGAGTTATTAGGAAACCTACAACTTTATAAGAGTACAGGTAGAGTTTATATAGGGTATTTTACAGTATAGCTTGTGCCAAATATGCTAACTAAGTGTTTTGGGTTGGGGTTAGGGAGTGTCTAAGGAGTGGCCAGTTCTTAAAGGAATATGCACTTTTGTTATCTACTACACAAGTATTTTACCCAGAGTTCATTGGGAAATAGCCCAAGGTGGGGGCCACCTGGCAGTGTAGTTTTAGGCCTGAAACATCTCTAAGTCAACTAATGGTCAGGGATGGCTCAGAAATACCAGGTTGCTCTCATCAATGTCTTGTTAGACAAGATAAATGTAAGGGAGTATACCTATGTGTAAGTCTAGGACACATATGATTGTTCATTGAGAAGCAAATTTTGTTATGACCCAGCTCACAGTCAGTTCAGCCAGTACACAGTTGGTTCAGACTAATAAGTTCTATAGGTGCAACTGGCTGCTGTAACAGGAAAGGAGATAATGGTTGTTGCTGGGGCAGCCTGTGTCCTTAAACTGGAGAGAAGCTGCCTGAGATAGCATTTTGAGGCTAGAGAGAAATGTAATTTTTAAAGAGAAATGTGATTTTGGAACTGGAACCCAAGCACATGTACCCAAGCACCCCTTAAGAACTTGGATCCAAGACATCTTGACTTTGACACTGATTCTATATCCATTACCTCATTTTCCTTCTTATATTAGATGAACTTTAAGGTCCTTTCTAGCTTTAGCATTCTATGCTTTTATTAGTTCTCTCTGAGGGGTATAGGAGGTGTTTGAGGAGGACAAGTACCTTTGGTGTGATGACTGCCAAGTCCTTTTCCGGACTCTTTCCACCCTTGGTGTCCACCTGTTCTGCCTAACCCTTGCCTGTGGCTCCAAGAAACAGCAGCATGTGGAGCAGCCACACCCTGGTAAGCCATTTCGGCGGATGTGCCAAACCAGGTTGAGGGTAACCAAGGGTTCTCAAACCCACTGGTGAATTAGGGGGAGGGTGTCTTCCCCAAGCACATGAAAACTTCATCTGGTGGAATGGGCATATGAGAACAATTTGTTCCAACAGCCATCCATGAAAGCAGATGAAGCAGGTGATGCAGAGCTTTTAGAGCTTGATTAGACACCAAAGACGGCAAGGTCATCCACTGCATCCTGAGCCATTGTCAGTCATCTTGACTCTCTTGCCACTGGACTATGATGACTTTGGAGGAGGGAGTGAAGCTGATGACTTTGTGCAGCTTTGCCTCATTTAAATTCAATTTACACATGAATCAAAAAAGTTCTCTCTGTAAAAGGAGAAAAATGTCATTTGCATCATACTACGTAAAATATACAATTAATATAATTAACAGGATGGTGAAATTATAGAAAGACAGCAGATGACATATATGAATAGGAAATGCTGTCAATTTCAAAGTATATATCAAAAGTAACATCCAGGAATACAATTTTAAGAGTCAGTCAAATGCATAGACAAATATATTTAAATGAACTTTTGAAAAAAAAAGTTTTTCATGTGTATATTATGTGCCTTACTGTGCTTGAATATATTTTGAATAATTACAATGCAGTCCATATGAGTGCTGAACTGAGGCGTAATAATTTGGTAATGATATCAAGGGATTCACAGACAAATTTTTCAATAATCACTTATTTGATAATTAGTTGTTTAAAAGCTAGGGCATTTTGCCTTATTTTTCTTCTAAATTATGTTATTATTTACCTATGTTTATTGATTTTTTTAAGTGAAGAAAGCTATAGGTGGTTTGTACAAAATATATAAATGAACATATTTGGTTCATTACTCCTCTCTCATCTTTTCCCAATAAATATGTTATTTCTCATGTTGGAAAATGGAATCAGATTTGCATCAGAGAGAATATTGGTATAATGCTTTGTTAGTAATTCATATGTCACTGTGAAGTGTTGGAATCAATATTCTATTACCATATTGTGCTCTACCACTTCCTTGTTTTTTAAGGATGGTAAAATTTCAGTTACCCTGGATCTAATCATTCTATTTTTTTATTATGTTAATGGTACGTGCTTTCTTTCTTTCTTTCTTTTTTTGATGAGGTTGTGGAGGAACAAGTCTGTTAATTTAGTCATCGTTGGTAAAATTTTAAACTTGTAGAAACTTTGTTGTCATCGGAAGTCTTTATTTTTACTTTTTTTTTTCATTTGACTTCTTTTTTTAATTTATTTATTTAACTTTTAACATTCATTTTCACAAAATTTTGAGTTCCAAATTTTCTCCCCATTTCTTCCCTTCCCCCACCCCAATACACTGAGCATTCTAATTGCCCCTATCACTGATCTTCCCTCTCTTCTAACATCCTCCCTTCCCTTGTCCCCAGCTTCTCTTTTGTCCTGTGGGGCCAGATAACTTTCTATACCCCATTACCTGTATTTCTTATTTCCTAGTAGTAAGAACAATACTCGACAGTTGTTCCTATAACTTTGACTTCCAACTTCTCTTCATCCCTCTCTCCCCCTCCCCATTCCCTTTGGGAAGGCAGGCAATTCAGTATAGTCCCTATCTGTGTAGTTTTGCAAATGACTTCCATAATAGTCGTGTTGTGTAAAACTAACTATATTTCCAACCATCCTATCCTGACCTCCATTGCTTCTGTTCTCTCTTTGGATCCTGGCCCTCCTCAAGAGTGTTGACTTCAGATTGCTCCCTCCTCCCACTGCCCTCCCTTCCATCATCCCGCCCATTGTACATGCTTTCTGTTTGGCATCTTACCTTTGCATTTTCACAACATGATGTTTCTTTTGACCAAATAGACAAACAGAAAATTGCACATATTTATATGTGAGTTCTTTTTCTTTTCTAATTTACTTGATTTTCAAAATACAGTTTTTGAGTGATGCTTAATTGCTATTTATTTTCACTGCTATGAAAGCATTTGGCTTTCACTTTCAGTTCCTGATTAAGCATAGCATGAATCTCTTTTATTTTTTCAGTTCCATTCTTTGTATTTTCGTTCATAGCCTTCCTTTGGTAATATGCTGTTTACAGTTTTGTTCTATGTATAGGCTACATATTCATATATTGTTCTGAAATCTCTCCAGAGCTCTTCAAGTTACTTCCACTACAGTGATATTTGATATGTCTGTTGTTTAGTAGTACTGCTTTTTCCCCTCTGGTCCTTTCAATGGTTGTAACATATATTGTGCGCAGGAACTGAAATGTTCTTAAACAACCCATCAAATATTGTAATAGAGTGGAATCATTCATGCAAGTTATAAAACATTCTAGCTTTTAAAATTACTCTTTTTTGAGAGGATTCTGGGAAGATGGCAAAGTAAGACAGAAAATTTCAAATTCACAAGATTGCCCCCACCCCTCCTACAAAGATAAAGTAGTACCTTAGTGTGAATAAGGATAGGCACACAACAGGGTTCTTCCTCAGGCAGGTTGAGAAGATCAGAAATGAAATCCCAGTGCATGGTTTGATCCAGGTGAAGAGCAAACAACTCCAGGCTAGGGTCATCTTTAACAACAAACTTCGTGCTTCTTAAACAACAGGCAGAAAGCTCTGGGGTTACTTGGTTTGGGAGGCTGCCTTAGACCCAGCCACAGGAACTTTTACCCCCAGGTTCATGAGGGGAGTTGGGCATCTGATCAGGGAAGATTGAGGCAACCATGGCTGAAAAGGTGCACCAGACCCATTTGTGCTGTGAAGAGCAGCAGGGGTGGAGAGGGAGGAAGGTGGGGAAGGAAAAAGCACACACCCAATGAGTGCAGAAGCCTTGAGAAGCAATGGCCTGCCTGTGGGCACTTATAGGAGGTTGGAGGTTTGGCTTTGGTTCCCAGCTAGAGGGGAGAACTGAAGAACTAGGGCGAGAGGCACCACCTCCCACACATCAGGGCTAGAGGTGATTACAAAAATTAAGCTATTACCACAAAAAATGCACAGCAAAGCAGAAAGAATCCAGACATACCAAAGACTGATTACAAGGGATTCAACAGGGCAGGCCATTTCCTTTTTATATATAATGCAAAGCACATACCTATGATTCTTAGTAATAATTAGGTAGCTCATAATAAAGACTGGGGCAAACCTGAATATAATATGAATTTAAAAAATAAAACCATTTAGGGACAGCTAAAAAGAGTAATTATTTTTTACAAATGAAGTGCAAGAGAAATAATTGATACAGAGGAATTTGATGGGAGAAGAGAGCTGGTAGTTGTGGTAACCTACTTTCATCAGGAATGAATTTAAGAGGGACCAATGCATATATATATATATATATATATATATATATATATATATATATTTAAAAGAGTATGAACATCTTCTAAATTCAGAAGAAATAAAAATTAAGGGGATAGAGAGCACAAGGGAAGGGTCTTTCAAGGGGAGGGTGAGGGAATAGTTTAAAGGGGCTCTGGAAGGGTGTTTATATCAATGGAAATGGGAGGACAGAGGAGGGATGCTTAGATGGGGGTAGGCAAATAAAAGAAAGGCAAGGTAGTGGATGGAATAAAGTAGTGGAGGCAGGAAGGATAGCAAACAAAAGATATGTAAAAACAAAAAACAAGATCAGGAGTAGAATATGTTGGGAAAGTATACATCTATATATGTATGCATATATGTATATTTGTATGTATATATCTTTATATATGTACATATATATCCTTATATATGTACATATATATCTTTATATATGTACATATATATCTTTATATATGTACATATATATCTTTGTATATGTATATATCTTTACACACACACATACACATACATGCACAGTGTGTGTGTGTGTGTGTGTGTATATATATATATATATATATATATATATATATCCTCAATTGTGGTCTTATGGAGGGGAAAAAGAACAAAGTAAAGTTCACAGAAGAGAAAAAAAGAAAGCTAACAAGGAAGCAAAGAAAAGATGGATAATTCTCAACGAGATGCATCGCATACATTATACAGTCTTTCTTGAAATGAAGATTTATTGTTACACATTTTGAGTCTTTTCATATATTATGCACATAACATGCTTTCATCCTTCCTTACTTTGCATTTAAGTTCCCATATTTAAGTTTATGATATGATCTAGTTTCTTTTCTCTATTCTGTATTTGTGTTCTGGTGTTTGAGTCTAACATAATTTTTTAAATAAAAAATAATAAAATTTTTGTTTTTGTGGGGTAGGTCTATAAAATGAATTTGTGCCTCAAACTCAGAAAGGGCTATTCAAAATTACATTGCTGGTCTGCCCATCTCCTTTATAAAATCACTTGAAACATCAGCTTTACTTTTGGTATTCATTATTAGGTGAGAGTTCTAGTATTTATGCTCAGAGAACATGCCCAATGCTTTCTAGTTCTCCAGTTTTTTTTTTCCCTTTTCATATACAAGTGCCTTCCCAAATTCTGTTTTAATGCCATCTAATTTAAGCTTAGGGATGATGTGTATTCTTTTCAGAATTTTCTCTGTTCATTTGCAATCTGCTATTGTATAACATGCAGTACAAGAAGACGTTGACAAAAGACAGTAAGAAGGGTTTGCCTAATTGGCATGATCTGATTCCCATTTTGTTATTCTATAGTGCTGGCATATGATAAAAACATTCAGGTTTTCAATTCATTTCATTACCCTAATGTTTTGCCCACTGTAGTGGTCAGTGCCATCTGCCTCAAAGCTTCTTAGCAAATGTGGTTTGCATAGCCATGGCTTGCTCAAATGTTATCTTACAATCTTTTGGTATCAGAAATACTCTTTAATGAAGTGCCACTGCTTGTTCTAAGTAGGTATACAGCTTTCATTTGATGCCACACTATTTCTTAAATTTTCAGAAGCAGCTTTATTATACTATTTCTGTAGGAAGCCTTTCCCAGTCCCTTTTAATTCTAATACCTTCTTTTAAAATTATTTATATTTTTTCCTATTTTTATCATGTTTGTACATATTTGTTTGATTATTTTCTCCTCATTAGCTTGTGAGATCCCTGAGGGTGGATTTTGTCTTTTTTTTACATCCCTAGTGCTTAGCAAATATCAGGCGAATGGTAGGCACTTAATAAATATTCCCTGACTAGTTGGCATGCTAAACCAGTAAATAGCATCATTAGAACCCAATTGGTGAGCATCCCCAGATTCTTGCCAGAAACATATAGTTCCGGGTGTACATCCTCAAGGTTAAAGTTCCCATAGTGACTATTGCCCCATCTCACCAAACAGTCAATGGTTTGACATTTGAGCCTATTATTACTGCTGTTGTTAGTAAAGTGCCTGGCACATAGTAAAAGTTTAATCAATGTTTATTGAATGCTTCATTATTTTGCTCCCATCTTTTTTTGTGCTGCTAATTTAATTGGATTTGATATCACTGTTCTAGGCAACTCATGGATATTATAATCGGAAGCAAAGATCACAATTTGTACTTATAGAGGGAGATTCCTCACCTGGGAATACTAGATTCTTTATAAATAACACCATAGTCCTAATCTTTATCAGAATATTTAATGGTTAGGTAACCAAATGGTTATGAATTGAAATGCTTAGTTTTTTAATATTTATTTATATAGCATTTAATATCTTAATAAGAGATTAAAAACTGAGTATAGAATTAGGATATAAAACCCAAACATATTACCCTATAAGCAAATAATATATATCACCCTATATACTAAATTTGTTATTATTGTTTTGTCTTTTTTAACAGTGTCTCTGTATGACCCCTTTTGGAGTTTTCTTAGCAAATATGCCATTGTGGTTTGATGTTGCCTTCTCTTGATTGTTTTACAGATGAGAAACTGAGATAAATAGAGTAAAGTGACTTTTCAGGGTCATACAGCTATTTAGTGCCTGAGGCCAGGTTTGAAGTCAGGAAGATGAATTTTTCTGACTCTAGGTCAAGCACTATATTCACTCTGCCATCTAGGAGATAATGTCTAATTTGAAAACCTCCATCTGGTATTATGATGATCCCAGGTTCTTGAAAGTTTTACCAGAACAAAAAGCACCTATGTAACCTGAAAAACTGGGCAGGCTTTCAAGACCCTACCAATGTGTTTTAGTAGTAGTAGTAATAGTAGTAGTAGTAGTAGTATTAGTAGTAGTAGTACTAGTAGTAGTAGTAATAGTAGTAGTAGTAGTAGTAGTAGTAGTAGTAGTAGTAGTAGTAGCTGCAGAAATAATGTAGTAATCATTTGAATGGTACTTTAAATTTTACAATGATTTTTACAAATAATTATTTTTATGGTTACAACAACCTTGCCAAGTTGTTTTTATTATCCTCACTTACAAATGAAGAAACTGAGCTAAACAGAGGTTAGATGATTTGCCCAGAGCCACCCTTGTTAGATTTAGAATTCATCACCTAAAAAGCTGCTTCCCTTTCTTCCCCAATAAAATAAAAATCCATTTGCTGGAGGATATTTTATATTGCATGAAAATGCAGGTATGAAATTTTTGTGAAAAATAGAAGAAAATTCTGGATGATTTTTAAACTCATTACCATACTTTTTGCCTGAAAAGAAAGAGAGAGGCACAAATCCACCTTGAAAAGAAGAAAAGAGAGAGACAGAAGTCCAACATTACCTCCCACAGACAGGACTCACAGCTTAATTGTTAGCTCAGGGTCCATGAAAGATAATACTCGTTGAACTGGGTATCACATGTCTACTGTTTCTCACCAATAACAATTGCAGAAACAAAACTCCTCATGAGGAAAAAATGCACAGTCTGTTTAGCTGAAACAGAAACCTTTATTCATATTTGGGAGCAGGTTGGGATCAGAATGAGAAAGGAAGTGAGGAGAAGTGGAAGAGTGGCTGTCCTCTACTTTCTAGGCAAGTAATTGTATGACTCCTCTACCTATTAAAACCTCAGTGCCAATGCGCTACAATTTAATTTGAACATAAAGTTCTAAATGAGGACTAAGCCATCAGAGAGGCTGAGGGCAGATGCTAATGTACTGGTCAACAGAGAGGAGGCTCATGCTGATTCAGGAGACAGACCTGCTATTACAGTGTCACCTTGTGAATGTGATGGAACTGGTGATGATTAGGAGTTAAACACCTCTCTGGCAGCAAGGGTAATAATAATGAATGGCAGCAGGAAGCTGTCATGTAGAATGAATAAAAACAGGGATGTGGAATTCAAAATATCTCCCATGATGTATAAGCGAAACATTTTACAATCATAAATTTATTTTACTAATGAATCCCAAAGACTTGCTTTGCTTCATGTGTGCAGAAGATTCTGGATTCTTTGTGGTTATATCTGTGGAATCCAAGCTCTGGTAGTCTCTAACAAGCAAGTGGTTAAATCAAAAGAAGTCTGTACAGTGCTTTAAAAATGATTGTCATCCATAAGCATAGGACAATAGTAAGCATTTGTAGAAGGTTGCTACACGTATTCTTAATGATTTCGTATGAAACAGAATCCATTTTAAGACCTTACCAGTTTTTATCACTATTAGGTTATCACTGCCTTTAGTACTTTTATTAGCTTGGCAAGATGCTGCCCACTCCACAGAAATGAGTAGGAATAATGACTGGTCTTTTTCAAGATGAGTGGTGATGATTATTTACTTTTCACACCTGAATTTTTATACTTGCAGAATTATAGCACAGTCCATTGGGGGAAATGCCAGGACAGTAAGTAGAGACATAGTGTTAAGGACAATTCCTCTAATTCCATTGACATAAAACACTATCATGTAAGAAATTTCCATCAACCACTGCAAGCCAGTACCTTCTCTACAACTTGGTTTATAAGAGTTGCCTTTATAAGAGGCATCAGATACACCAAGGACTGAAGTAATTACAGTCTACAGAATGGGTGGGGCCAGATCCCAATTAAAATATCATTGAGTGAATTGAGCAAAGATGGTGGAGAAAAGCTCAGCTGAGTCGTTCATACATTCTTGTCCAAACAACTTTAAAATAATTCCTCAATTGAATTCCGGAGTTGCAAAGTCTACACAGGGGCAAGGTGACACATTCTATAACCCAAGAATTTTTAAGAGATTGGAAAGAAAGATCATTGACACAGTGGGCAGAAGCTGTCCTGGAGCCTACATAGATGTAATACCAGTTGTGGGAACATGTGGTGCCAACAAAAGTAGCAGCTCTTCCAAGATCTCTCACATCAGAAATGATGAGAGGACCTGACCATTGTTTACAAAGTAATTGCTGGGGACCATTCTGCTACCACTGTATATGCATTATTTCTTTATAGTCAGGAGATTTCATCCCTTACTGGTTCTCTTATGAATATGGATGATAATTTTTTTTTTAATTTTCAGGAATTTCATTGATAATCTCTGATTTTATCCAAAATACAATTTATTAACACTAGCTAAGTCATCTCTCTTGGAGTTGGGCACAATTGGATAAAGTGTTTCTAATCTGCATGAAAAAATATTGTTCCTCAGAGAGCATGAAAAGAGCTGAGAGGATTGTGGAAAGAAATGTGATAAAGTCAGTTTTTATCATTCTATTTCTATCTCCTCTTTCTACAAAGTGTCCTTTTCAGACACAATGTAGGTATTCCAGGTACAGCATAAAGTACCTGACATTTCTCTTGATAAATCAAATCAAAAGCCAAAGAGCCATATGGCTAAATTATTCACTGTAGAATACTGCTCTTTAAAATTCTTCTTACTTAGGCTACTACATTCCCTAGCCAACCCTAATGTATTGAGGATGTCTGACACATTAGCATATTTTATAATTGAGCTGAGAAATGATGTTACTATCAATTTATTTTTTGAAATATTAACTTGCTTTTAAAGAAAGTGCAATGAATAAATGTCAGAAATATTTATGACAACACACTGTTATATCAGAAATGCCCTTGAATTTCTAACTTATATTAACATGAAGACTGTTTTGCCTTTTCTTAGAGTTCTAGCTCTATCAAAGCAAAAGTTAGCTCACTTCCCTGTTGGTTCAACCCTGTGGAATGCAAAGAATGGCATAGATTCAAAGAGATTAATGAGAGTAATTATGAGGACAGTCAGAGTATTCTATATGACTTAGTCCAACTCACATTGACTTCACCCTTCTCTGAAGTTCCATGCCACTTTGGGATTGTGTAAAACTGTTTAACAGCTGCTTATTTACTGTTTGTAGTATTTTATAGTATCCTTTGCCTGTTTTGTTTCCCAATCAAATTATTAATTTCTCAAGGATGAAGTCCATGTGTTGTTCCACATTTTATATATTCTGATGAAGCAATCATTAGACACATAAGAAAGACAAAATAAGCCAATGCTTTGGAATTCATGTACATATATACTGTCCAAATTCTAATGTAGTGTCTAGTATTGCCAAGATACTCAATAAATATTGAGTGAATGAATGGAAAATATAGGGGATATTTTGGGTCATAAAATGTCAGCAGTCCTAGAGAGGATTCTAGGAAGATGGAAAAGTAGGTCAGAAAATTCCAACCTGTCAAGATTTTACCCCACAAAAGAGTTAAAATAGCACCTTAGTGCAAAGTGTAGGTAGATATAAATAAGAATAGGGGCATAACCAGGGTCTTCCTGGGATAATTTGAGAAAAATCACAAGAAAAATCCCAGGATGAGGTTTGGTCCCTCTGAGAGTAAACACCTCCAGGCTAGGTTCTTTTTTCACAAGTGGGAAGCCTTGGGGTTAGTTGGTTTGAAAGGCTGCCTCAGCCCCAGCCACAGGAACTTTCATCTCTGGGATAGTGAGGGGAGTTGGGAGTTTGAGCCCAGGAAGAGCGAGGGAACCTCTGCAGATAAGGGACACCAGACCCAGCTGTGCTGCGAACAGCAGTGGAAGTGAGAAGGATCCAGCACATGCCAGGTGAGTGCAGAAGCAGTGGGGCAGAAAGGCCCTGGCTATGGACACTTACAGGAGGTTGGAGGATTGACTTTGGTTCTAGGTTAGAGGAGATAACTGAAGATCTGAAGAGGCACAATTTCCCATACCCCAGGACTAGAGGAGTTTACAAAAATTAAGCTATTACCACCAAAAATGCACAGGCAAAGGAGAAAGAATCCAATTATATACAAAGCTATTATGGGAATAGAGATGAGTGGAGTAAATCTTCAGAGGAGGATATTGAAGTAAAGAAACCCCCAGGGAGTAATGTCAAATGGTCACTGACCCAAAAGAATTTATAGAAGATCTTAAAAATATTTTAAAAATCAAATTATGGAGATGGAGAAAAAAAAAACTAAAGAAAAAATAAGAATAATTCCAAAAAAGGAGGTTATAAGAGGAGAGTCAATCAATTAGAAAAGGAAATCCAGAATCTTAAGGAAGAAAATGACACTTTGAAGATTAGAATTGAGCAAAATGAAGCCAGTGAAATTGCAAGAGATCAAGAAATAATTAAACAAAGCATGAATAATGAAAAACTAGAAGAGAAAGTGAAACATTATAAGAAAACAGATTTGGAAAACAGATGAAGAAGAGAAAAATATAAAAATAATTGGACTAACTAAAATTTGTGATCAAAAAAGTATCTTGATACAGTAATGCAAGAAATAATTACAGAAAATTATCCTGAAGCATTAAAACAGGAATAGGGGGTAGGGAATTAGAACTAGAAAAAAATTCATCGATCAATGTTTAAAGAAGATCTTATGAGGAAAACTCATAAGAATATCACAGTCAAGTTCTGAAACCCTCAGCTCAAGGATAAAACATTATAAGTGTCAATGTTAAAACAATTTAAATATGGTGGTATCACAATTAGACTCACATGAGATCTAGTAACAGAGATATTAAAGGACTCTGTATCTCAGAACATAATATATTGAAGAGCAAAAGAACTGGGACTCTGAACAAAAATATCATATGCTGCAATGTTAAGTATCACCCTTTATGGAAAAAAATGGACATTTGTCAAACTCTCAGACTTTGAACATTTTTTTAAAATATCCTGAATTTAATAGAAGATTTGACATACAAGAACCAAGAGAAATATAAGGAACATACCAAAGTCTTTTTATAGCATATTGATAAAGATTGATAAGGTATTGATACACACACACACATACACACACGCACACACTATGCAAAATGTATGTTGAAGATTCTTATTGATAATTGGGTAGCTCTTAAACAAGACTGGGGAAAACCTGAGTAGGACATGAATTTGAAAAGCAAAACCATTTAGGAACAGCTAAAAAGAGTAATTATTTTATACAAATAAGGTACATAAGGATGAATAGATACAGAGGAATTAGATGGGGGAGGAGGGCTGGTAATTCTGGGAACCTATTTTCATCAGGAAAGGGTTTAAAAAGTAACAATTTACATTTAGAAGGGTATAAAAATCTTCTAGATTCAGAAGAAATAAAATACCAGGAATATTGGGAGGGGAGAGAGGACAAGGGAGGTATGTTTAGAGAGGAGGGAGAGGGAATAGGTAAAAGGGGGTTATAGAAGATTGCTTAGATATATGGGAATGGGAAGGGAGGGGAGGGATTCTTGGAGAGGGGTAGGCAAGTACCAAGAGGGCAAGGTAGTGAGTAGAAGCTAAGTAAAGTAGGCAGGAGGGATGGAAAACAAGAGATATGCCAAAACATAAAACAATCAGGATATGTTTCAGAAAGTATTTGTCTATGTGTATATGTGTATGTATATATCTATAGGTACAGAAAAACATATCTAAACTTTATTGTAGCCCTCTGGAGGTTGGGGGGCAGGGGGAAAAATAACAAAGGAAAAAAGTAAAAAGCAGAGAACAAAAGAACTCACAAAGAAGCAAAGAAAAAAAATGGACAATTTCCAACACAAGTATTATTTATCATACAATCATTCTTGAAATGAAAATTTATTGTTACATAAACTCAATCCTCTCATGTTCTGCTATGCACATGAAATGTTTTTTTAACTTTGCATTTAAGTTTACAATTTATGTTTTTAGTTCTTTTTCTATTCTGTATTTGTGTTCTGTCATTTGAATCTAAAATAAATTCAAAAAAACTAAACCTAAAATAAAATAAAAAATCAGCAGCCCTAAAAATTCCCTCCATTCCTTCAGTTATGCTCTTAATACAACTACAATGGGGAACCCTTTCCCAGATAGATAAAATATTCAATTTAAATTAGCAAGTATTTATTACTCATCTTTTGTGTTCAAGACTACTGGAGGCTCTGGAGATAAAAAGGTAAAAACAGTCTCTGTTCTCAAGGAACTTACGTTTCTTTTGATGTAAGATTGTAAGATCACAGGGCTATTTACAAGTTTTGGAATGTAGATTTTCACTGGAAGGAATTAGAGACACCATTTACTCCAGCTCATTTTTTTTTAGAATTACAATAACACAAAAACTGAGGGTCAAATAGATATTAAGTTACTGTGATTTGAATTTCAGATGACATTTTGAATTTGAATTCAGATCATTTGACTCTAAATTCAATGCTCTTTCTTCTGCTCCATTCTTAGCCATTAAAAGGGATCCGGGTGGTTAGGAACAAACACTCACTTGAGAACAATAGTTTGTACTACTTTCCCTGGGAAATACATGGAATCAAGACTTCCTTTGGTCTGAGCTACTCAAAAGCCTAAAGCTTAAGCTGCATATCAGTTTATGGACAGATTAAGATATATTTTTTTCCTGTGTAACTATATTTAGAGATGAATTTGGTGGTTTTGGGAAGGTAAATAAGCAACATGTCTAAGGAAAGAAATTGTCTTTACTTTTTTCTCCATCAAAGCAGACCTATGAGGTACTTATAGTAGTTTTAGACTAGCCTGCTTCCTTTTTTTATGTCTTTAAGACTTTGAGATACTATGTTTCTTCATATTGTTGGAAAATAAAGCAATCATTCCCCTCTTTGACCTTGAACTTCCTCCACCATTATAATGGACAAATTTCAGTTTCACAAAAATATAATATTTTCCCCTCTTAAGGCTAAAATGACCCTGAAAAAAATTTCAGAATTGCACACCTTCCCTGTAGATGTGCATCAGTCAGACAATATCAATTTCAAAGGAATCTCAGAGCTAAAAAAAATTACTCTAATAGGTTACTCTAGTATGTTCAGATTCAGACACTTTGTACTTCAATTTGACATAGTTCTTCTTTCTCTAATTGCTACATAGTCTTTCCATTTATTCACCACTTGCTGTTAAGCAGTTTCTCCCCAAAGGAGGACATGGATTCCCTGTTTATGCAGCTATTTTTGTTTCATTTTCTTAAATTTTTAATAAGGTTTATTGTCTTTTACTATAAAAATTTTTATGTAAAAGAAAAACAATTTTGTTATTTTTAAATCTCAGGTAAATCTACACAGAAGAATAGAATGAGTGGTATAGGATGGATGTGAAATATCAAGGAAAGTTAATACTTAATTTATCTATTATAGAATACAAGTTTTTAAAGAAACTAACATTCCTTCTGGAACTAGATTTGTATTCCATTTGTTTTCCTCCTTGATAACCTTCAGTAAGATTTTGACTTGCAGTCTCATATTTGCTGCATCATCATGAATAAGGCTTTATGAAAGAAGAATTTTCTTTTCCATAAAGGCAGGTATGCATAGTTATGCAGAGAGTAGGGTGCCCTCAACAACTGCAATGCTGACTGATTGATTAGTGCTCTAATGTACCCATTACTTGAAATGATATCTCTGGTCAAAGCTTTAGGAATGGCAAAACCCCAGGATATTCCAAGATGAAAATAAGTTTATTTTTTTTAATTTCTTTATCTCATCATATAGAATATTGTGAGGAAACAATGCACCTGCCTTTTGGAATGAAGGACAGGTCCTAAAGTCAAAAAGAATTTAATTACAATCCCTCCTCATACACCTATAGGCTCTGTGACCTTTGGCAAGACACTTCACCTTGTTTGCCTCAGTTTTCTCATCTTTAAAATGGGGATAATAGTATTATTTACTTTCCATGGTTGTTGCAGGGACCAAATGTGATAATAATTGTAAATTTGTTACCCTATATCTCATATATAGTAAGTGGCATATAAAAATCAGTCGTTATTCTTCCTGCTACTATAATATAAATGACCTGTGATTTTGCAGATTATTAGAAACTGTCCCAATTATACAGGTTGTAGTTTATCCACGACGTGATAGAAAAGTCTGAAAAATGTCAAAGGCAAGGAAAAATTAAGGGGCTTATACATGGTCACAAAGCTATAAAGTAGCAGAGACATAACCTAAACCCAAATCCTCCATATTTCAAGCCCAATCTCTCAGAGAAGCAAACAAGTATTTATTAAGTGTTTTTCATGTGTCAGACATGGCACTAATCACTTTCATAAATACTATAACATTTGAGTCTTATAACAATCCTGTAAGGTAGATGATTTTTTGATCCTCGGTTTTCAGCTGAGAAAACTGACATGAACAGTGTACAAGATAAAGCTAGTAAATAATCTGAGGCAAAATTTGAACTCAGATGTTCTGATTCAAGGACCATTGGTTTATCCATTGGGACATCTAGCTACCTCCTGCCTCTCATCTTTTAATCTAAAAACAAGTAAAACAAAAGAAAAACAACTGGAAAATTTTATAATAAAATAGAATCCAGGAAGGTCTGAAGTAATTTCAGGAACAAATTTAAAATTGTAAGAGACCTCAGACATCACCTAGTCTAACCATCACATTTTGCAAGGAAAGAAACTTAGGACCAGAAATAGAAAAGTGCCATGTTGAGAGTCAGGAAAGCTGATATTAAGTCAAAGTCCTTTTACTATAGATCCAAAAAGCTTTCCATAGAAAGTCATTTAATGTATATTGCATGTATACTTGGAATTTCAGTTCTTACAAAATCATTTCTAGCTCTTTCAGATTCATAGGCCCTGAAATAATCCTGTGTAAAAAAGCTTCCATGATATTACAGTAAGAAATACAAAAATATTTCTGAAGTAGGATAATTATCCAATAATGATGAATTGGGAGTAAAATGGATTATATTCAAATAAAATGTATTTTTAAACATTTTATTTTCCAAAATTATGTGTAAAACAATTTTGATATTTGGGGTTTTTTTTGAAGTTTTGAATTCCAAATTCAATTCCTCTTTCCCTCCACCCCCTCTTCTTGAGATGGTAAAAAATATGATATAGGTTATACAAGCATAATCATGTAAAACATTTCCATATTAGTCATTTTGTGGAAGAAAATTTTAAAATGGAAGGAAGAAAGGAAGGAAAGTAGAGAAAAATATTATGCTTCATTCTGTATGCAGAAGTCATCAGTTCTTTCTCTGGAGGCAGATAGGATTTTTCATCATGAGTCCTTTGGAATTATCTTGGATCATTGTACTGCTGAGAATAGTTAAGTCATACTGCAGTTACTATGTAGAATGTTCTCCTTGTTCTGCCCACTTCACTGTATCAGTACATGTACGTCTTTCCATGTTTCTATTAAATCATCCTGCTCATCATTTTTATAGCACAATGGTAGTCAATTATAATCCTATGACACAATTTGTTCAACCATCCCCTAAAATGAAACTATTTTTTGCGACACAATTGTGGTTATAAAAATAAATAAATAAAAATAAGGATGGAATGAAATAATTGACAGATATATGATAGGTTCATATGCATATATGTATATTCATACATAGACATATTACATACATACATGTGTATATACAAATATACATGTGCATATACATATACAGTGACATAATATATATCTAAACCTCTAGTTTTCTACTTACTGTCTATCCATCTCTCTCTCTGTCTCTGTCTCTCTGTCTCTCTCTCTATCTTTCTATCTCCCAGTATGAATGGGGTCAAAGGGAATCTGATTGACATGAGTTCTATTTAGACAACTACATTTTGCATAACATAATTTAGCATATATTTCACCTAATTTGTTATCTAGAAACAGAATCATGAGTGTTTCTTACAAAATTGGGCAATAATGAAAACTGTAAATGAAATTATATAAATCAAACAAATATATAATCATTAAATAAGCCAGTAAGGAATTGTACACATGTTTGAGAGTGAGGTATGTGAAATGATAAAGTCTACTTTGTTAATCTTGCAAAAAATTCCATCAACCCATCAAATTACTCTGATGCAGAAACTAAATCCCTGAGATAATATTCAGTGCTTCTTTTCTTGAGTATTTTCTAGGAATGGGTAAATTTTTTTTCTCTTTTTCCCCCTTTTTATCCAATGGTATCTCTTTATACAGTGCTTCAGGGAGTACAGTTTTATCCTCATTCACTTGAATAGATTTTGTTAACATGATTTTCTCAGGATATTAAGTAAGAAAAAGTCAAATACATGTTACTAACCAATTTCTCAGTGGTCTAAAGTCAAAAGTCCTGGTGTCACTTTAAAAACAACAGATAATGAATCCCTATTCATTAGAGTGTATGTATGTGTATACAAATATAAGTATGATACATATATCTACATATTCATGTAGCTATATATATACATAAATTTTGCTTCACTTAAGCATAATACTTTTTAAAACTTTTCTCATCATATTCCATTTTGAATCAATTTTTCTATATTTTATTACCTCTTCCATGTTTGATGATAAATGCTTTACAGGAAAGTGACATTTATTAGAAAATCATAAAATCTTGACCAGAAAATTCAGTCTTCTTTGCTTTGCCTTGCATCTTTTCTTTTTCCTTTTCTTTCTTCTTATCTCTTCTTTGTTTTGCTTTCCCTTCCCTTCATTTTCTTTTACTTTACTTTATGTCATGCAGTCAGTATTTAATAAATGTTTTCTGTATTAGAATTTGTTGAAATATATATACACACACACGCATAATTTATTGAGACCCCAATGTGTAAGGTAACCAGTTTTCCATGCTATTAATAATGGTGAGAACAAAGTCATATATAAGAAAGAGAATGTAAACCTAAGAAGCTAATACTCTATTAGGTTGAGCAGTCCAGGCAATCTAAAAGATGGATCATTTCCCCAAATGCCTTAACAACTTTGAAGAATGTGTTGGTATTTATATGAACTCAGCCAAATTGGATGCCTACAGAATATATAGTCAGCAACTTGTTTACACACCTTGTAGTGGGTATCTAGGCATATTATACAATCATACAATTTAGGACTAGAAGCATAGAGTTCATCTAGTTTAAATACCTCATTTTACAGATAAGGAATCTGAGAAATAGTGATGACCAGAAGGTTATGCAGTTAGTAGAAGCACTACTAGAGAGCACTGCTCTCTCAGCTCTCAGACTAATATTCTTTCAACACCAATCTTGCCACCATCTATCAACTTTCAGGAAATTCTGGGAACCCAGGAACCCTAAATATTTGAAATTGATATATAGTTTGTTGGTGTCAAGCAGATATTCTATGCATCAGTTCTAGGTCCTAGAAGGATATCAAACTCCTTTTGTCTATCAATCAATCGATGGCTATTCATGAAGAAATATATATTGAGTAGATAATATAGAGAAGAACAATTCAATAATTTATGGGAGATAATTTGCATAAGACCTGGTCCCTATGTTCAGTGAATGATTTCATCATGCAAATACTCCTTAAGCATAAAATAAAAAAAATTCATACAATATTTTTTCAATGAGTTTGTAATCTAAACAGTGAGAGAAATATTTTAAATGGGATAGATAAATAGATATAGAGATATAATGTTTATTATACACATATGATAGACACTAGTTTGGGTGTCATTAAAAAGAATGTAAGCAAATAAATCCCTCAGGGTTGATAAATTATAATGGGGGAAGAGAATACCAAAAGAGAAACTAGAAAAGGGTAAGGGGAAAAAGGAACCAAGGAATTATATCGCCAGTACTGGTGGTGACTATGAATATACCAGTGTAATTCTCAGTCTCAAAATGTAAAAGACTCTCTATATAGAAGGCAGAAGAAAAACATTTATTTTGACTTCAGAAAGCCAAATCTCAGAACCAGAAAGCAAAATCGTCACAGTGACGAAGAAGTTACTAAACACGATCACCAGGTGGTAAAACCATTCCCAAGTCTCCACCCGTCAGCCAGGGCCTTTTCACAAGCAAACACTCTGGAGCCTGACTCTTGCCTCACCTGCCTGTCTACCTAAGGCCTTTCTCCTCTTAGCCAACCAGGCTCACTCACTTCTTTCAGGTTCTGCTCCACTTTTCCTGGATGACTTAGGCTTCCAGGTGATTTAAGTAGATCATATGGGACTAGTAATGAACGAGAAAGATCTTTTCATTTAAATTAGTGTTACAGGAGCATGTATGTGGGAGCAGGGATGCTGGTAAGGAGGTGCACAGAAAGTCAAGAAGCATTATATCAACCCATGCATACCTACCAATTTTCTATCCTCATCCTATTCCCCTCTAAAATCTACATAAAAGGGTTTTCTAACATGCCATCTTTTGTCATCTGCCTTGAGGAAAGACCATGGTTTTGAATGACAACTTTATTTTTAGCTTTTGAACTCCTATGCTGGGGACTCACTGTCCTAATTGGCAACTACTCCTAGTGGCCTGCTATGCTTACATTGACCCAATCAAGATTCAGCTTAATATCTTCCTTGTTCTTGTATTCTACTTTACCACCATATACTCTTCTATATTTTTCTTCCATTTTAGGAGAAACTTAATCAAATAAAATTACTACTTGGAAGTATATGTCCATATATTTCCTTATGACTCTAATCAACAATCCTATCACATATCAAAATATCCCTTCCTTATGGTCAACACTCTCTCAAAGGCATTGTGTCCTATTAAAATGTACGCTCTTTGAAAGCAGTGATCATGTTCATTTTTACATTTTTGTCCCTCCTACCTAGCATAAAGCCTGGCACACAGTAAGTCACTAATATGTGTTTTTTCATCCTGGCAACGCCTTCTCTAGGGTTTTTAACATGCCTATGCTGAAGAATGACATTTAGGCTATTCAGATTTTATTCCTTGCTCTCGCTCCATGACCAAACTACCTTCTTTTTAATCAAGTCTACTTGACTCCAGGTCTGGCACGCTAAGTATTGCACCACCTTGCTGCTCTGATGTACTTAGTCTGACAGTGCGTGTGTTTCTTTTTGGGGGGGAAATGAAAATAAACGTATAGCGTTACCTACTGTTTATTAATAGGGTATGACTGTAAGACAAGTGGAAAGGAATATCATTATATATGCTCAGTCTCAAGAAAGTCTCAGTGAGAAGTAATAGACATGTTAGAAGCATATGCTTTCAATGCAGAAGAATACTGGTAAAATTTATTAACCAGCTCTTCAAAGAAGAGAAAAAGTTTATGCAACACAAATTTCTGTTGAATCTGCATTATTTACATTTTCTCCATCATTCTCTTAAGTCGACACCAGTGGTGCAGAAGCTGTGGCCTAGAGACCACATATGGCCCTCTAGGTCCTCAAGTGCAGCCCTGTGAAGGATTCACTCAAAAGACCACTTGAGGACCTAGAGGGCCAGATGTGGCCTTGAAGCTGTAGGATCCCTATCCCTCATCTAGACAACTGACAAAACAATAAATTTCATTGCTTTGTAGTATTAACCAATTTTGGAGATCTAGATGTTCACTTCAGAAATTTAGCAATAGGCTCTATTAGAGCTTCTACCGGGAAACTTTGTGTAAGAATAAAAATGTGGTGATGCCTCTATGACCCTTTTATACTCTAGGGGAAGCAATGTAATAAAGCTAATTGACATGATATAAAATTCAGTTGATCACCCCTGAGGCATATTGACTTGGCAGTCTTACTCTAGAACAGAGATTCTTAATCAGTTTTTGTTTTTTTGTGCAATGGAATCCTTTTCAGTTTGATAAATATTTCAAAATTATTTTAAAGCAAAAAAATATATGATTATAAATGAATAATTATATTGAATTATAGTTATCAAATTCATTTTTTTAAATCACAGACCCCAGGTTAAAAACATTTTCTCTAGATGAATAATGATAGGGAACAGAAGGAGAAAGCAAATTAAGAATGGGTAGTTACTATAAAGTTAGAGTGAAGGCCTGGTAGATGCAGGATGGTGGAACTTTGGCAGAAGCTACCTGCAAAGGCATCATGTGCTATCACAGTAGTGAGCCTCCATGACCTTTCAATAGAGGTTATGAAGAGGAAAAGCACTAATATGGTAAAGACATAGTCAACTACCAGGCTACAGGGTCCAGAGCTTTGACACAGGAGTGGCTTTCCATATACAACTAAAATGTAACCTAAATATTGCCTTGCCTTCAGGGTGATTTTTCCAGGGAATTGTTTAAAGAGAGAAGCTTAACTTCTTCACTGAAAGTGTCTCTGCCTGCTAGAGATCATGTCCATTTGTGTATCAAAGGATGAGAATAATCTGGTTGTTTGCCTTTTCCTATTATTTTGCTGTCCCAATTGATTACTTTTCTATTTGATTTATGTTTTCCATCTAGTCTGTTAGCACAGTAGAATGAACTGGGGGCCTGAGTTATTCATTAGCTCTATTCTGAATTTAGCGATTTTCAGGAATTCCAGAATGAGTAGTATGTGTGAATAAGACATATTGAAAACTCATTTTGTTAACATTCTAGGAATAAGTTTAATTCTCTAAATACCTCCCAATAAAAAACAATCTTTCCCTTTAATAATTGTCAGGCACTTCGGAAGTCACTATTTAATTAAATAAGTATCGCTTAATTATTGCTACCCATTAGTTTCTATGCAAACATTTTAGATAAAAATAAAGCAAAACAAAACCATCTTTGCCTTCAAGGGGTGGATATCCTGCTGGAAGGATGCAGCATATTCATGGATGAGTTATTGTGTCACATTCTACTCTGTTACACAGTAGTTTTGCACATGTTTTATCTTCTCTGATGACATATAAGTTCCTTAAGGGACTGTGTCAACATTTTTTATGATCTGGAGTCAATAAGACACCTTAATGAATTCAAATCTGGCCTCAGATACTTACCAACTGTGTGTCCCTGGGCAAATCACTTTATACTATTTGCCTTAGTTTCCTTATCTGTAAAATGAACTGGAGAAGAAAATGGCAAACCATTACAGTATCTTGAAAAGGAAATTTCAAATGGGGTCAAGAAGAGTCGGACATTACTGAAAACCACTGAACTACAAATCACAGAAGTCTAACCATGACATTAGTTTTTATAAAGATTTGAACGAATGAAAGCAATGGAAGACCATTCTCAATTCACTTCATTCCTTTTCTGGCTATGACTATTTAATAGCACCCAGAAGATTAAAGCAGGAGAGTTTAGGGAAGAACTATATCTGGGTAGTTATTTAAAGCACCATGAAATCTACCAATTAGAATCTCTGTATGCTTGCTTCCTAATGGACTCTAGGCATAGCTTCAGTCAACCTAGCTATAATAACAGCAATAATTGAAGCTCTCTGCTAATTTAAAAATTAATTTTAGCCATTAGTTTTAATCCTTTTCTGAAGCTTCTGTGTGAGCTGTTAATAAGCAACAAAAGGGACAGACAGTTCCATATCTTCAATTTTCACCTGCTGGTCCTTTACTCTTGACACTAACAAGAAACAGAATATCCAAAAGGTCAGGAAAAAAAATAACACGAGGTCTGAAAAAAGTCACAAACCACACTATCAGTTCTCTGCATAATTAAAAAAAAAGTCTGTACTTGTATACCCAAACTTAGATTTTAATATTACAATCTACATTTATGCCCCTGAAAGGAAATATGTGTAAAAGTTAAGATTTGAAAAAAGACCTTAATTAAATTGTACAATGTTTCCTGATATCATCAGAGAAGTATATTCATTTTAATAAAACTCTTAATTTGGTTAAAAATCTTACCTTGTGGAATCACTGCCTGAATATTTAATATTTTTAATCTTTTCTTTTTCTTAATGTTCTCCTTAGTTCTCATTTCAACATTTCTTTCTGAATCTGTGGCTCATGTAGTTCTTTTCTCCAGGACATGTAAGATCATTAGTGTTCTGTTTTGGCTCTTGTGCAATTATATCATGAAAACATTTTTTTTCAAATGTTTGTTCCTACTAAGACAAATGAAAGAGGGGAAATGTGTTTCTAAATAGAAAATTGGTGATCCACAAAGTATGTGAAAATTCTTTTCATTCAGATAGTATCATTTTTTAAAGGGTATTTCAGTTTTACTGTCAGAACTAGTTTTCATTTCAGTTTTTTTGTGAGGCAAACATGAGCTGGTCATAAATCTTGCCATCTCCAATGAAAGGTAGAAATTTGATTATTTTGAATTTCATACAAAGGGGGAATGGATAATAAACTAAATCAGCTCTTTATCCTCATGATGTCACCTAATAAAAAACAATCTATTAAAACTTACATGTTTAAAATTATTAGAAATCCATTATAATAGAGGGTGGAGCCAAGATGTTGGAGTAGAAAGATGGACATATAGAAGCTCCCTCACATAACCCATAAAATACCTGTAAAAAATGACTCCAAACAAATTCTATAGCAGCAGAAGCCATAAAATGAGAGTTAAGGAGATTTCTAGCCCAGGACAGCCTGAAAAGCCAGCAGGAAACTTCCATCATACTAGCACGGTACAGAGCACAGCCCAGCATGGGCTATGTGGTGTAGCAGGAACAGGACCCAAAATAGGCTTCAGGAAACCACTGGAAGAAACAGTTTCCAGATTGTTCAACCCACAAACACCACAGACAGCATCGAAAGTCAGAGGGAGAGCAGGAGAGGGGAACATGGTCTGGACTGCCAGCAGCAGCCACTGCAGCAGCAGCATCCATTTTTGGAGCTCCACTCCTAGAGCCCCTGGGAAATTGAGCAGGTGATCTGAATCTTAGCTGGACCCTGGAGTGAGGAAGAATCCTTGTGTGGTGGAGCTGGAGGCAGCTATGGTGAGGGAAATCTACTCACAGATTATGGGCAGAAACATTTTTGGTTGCTTCCAGACCAGAGCACAGGCCAGGAAAGGAGTAAACTCCTTTCCCTTGATTGTGTGGAGGAATTGAGAACTTACAGGTCCCCAGAGTATACCTTCCTCTCGACAAAGGACTCAAAAGCCAAGTTAGTGGATGGAAAAATGCCCAACAAAGGGAGAAAAAATAAGACTATAGAAGGATACTTTCTTGGTGAACAGGTTTTTGCTTCCATCCTTTTAGAGGAGGAAGAACAATGCATATCCTCAGAGGAAGTGAAGGCTTCTGCATCCAAAACCTCCAAAATATATATGCAATGGTCTCAGGCCATGGAAGAGCTCAGAAATGATTTTGAAAATCAAGTAAGAGAAGTGGAGGAAAAATTGAGAAGAGAAATGAAAGCAAGAAAATCATAAGAAAAAGTTTGATACAGAAGACTCAAAAAATGCTGAAGAAAATAACACCTTTAAAAATAGGCTAACTCAATTGGCAAAAGAGGTCCAAAAAGACAATGAGGAAAAAAAATACTTTAAAAATCAGAATTAGTCAAATGGAATAGGAGGTTCAAAAGCTCACTGAAGAAAATAGTTCTTTAAAAATTAGAATAGAGCAGATGGAAGCTAATGATTTTATGAGACATCAAAAAATTACAAAATAAAACCAAAAGAATTAAAAAAAAACAGAAGATAATGTGCAATATCTCATTGGAGAAACAACTGACCTGGAAAATAGATCCAGGAAAAGCAATTTAAAAATTATGAGACTACCTGAATAGCCTAGAAATCATTTTTCATGAAATTGTCAAAGAAAACTGCCCAGATGTCCTAGAACCAGAGAGCAAAATAAATATTAAAAGAAGTCACCAATCACCTCCTGAAAGAAATCCAAAAAAAGAAAGCTCCCAGGAATATTGTAGCCAAATCCCAGGTCAAGGAGAAAATATTGCAAGCAGCTAGAAAGAAACAATTCGAGTACTATGGAATTACAATCAGGATAACACAAGAACTATCAGCTTCTACATTAAGGGATTGCAGGACTTGGAATATGATATTCCAGAAGTCAAAGGAACTAGGATTAAAACCAAGAATCACTTACCTAGCAAAACTGAGTGTAAAAATGGTCACTCAATGAAATAGAGGACTTTCAAGCATTCTTAATGAAAAGACCAGAACCAAAAAAAAAAAAAAAATTGGCTTTCAAACACAAGAATCGAGAGAAGTGTGAAAAGGTAAACGAAAAGGGGAAATCATAAAGGACTTCCTAAAGTTGAATTGTTTACATTCCTACATAGAAAGATGATATTTGTAATTTCTGAGATTTTTCTCAGTATTTGGATAGCTGGAAGGATTATACACATACACACACACACACACACACACATAAATGTAGACAGAGAGCACAGGGTAAGTTGAATAAGGAAAGATGATATCTAAAAAAGTAAAATTAAGGGGTGAGAGAAATATATTGGGAGGAGAAAAGGCGAAATGAAATGGAGCAAATTATCTCTCATAAAAGAAGCAAGAAAAAGCTTTCTCAATGGAGAAAAAAAGGGAGAAGGTTAGTGGGAAAAAGTGAAGCTTACTCTCTTCACATTTGGCTTCACATTAAGGAGGAAATAACATGCTCACTCAATTTGGTATGAAAATCCATCTTACACTACAGGACAGAAGGGGAGAAGGGGATAAGTGGGGTGAGGGGGATGATAGAAGGGCGGACAAATGGGAGGAAGGAGTAATTAGAAGTAAACACTTTTCAGGAGTGACAAAGTCAAAAGACAGAATAGAATAAATGGGGGGCAGGATAGGATGCAGGGAAATACAGTTAGTCTTACGCAACAAGACTATTACGAAAGTCTTTTGCAAAAGTACACATATACAGCCTATATTGAATTGCTTGCCTTCTCAGTGGGGATGAGTGGGGAGGGAGGAAGGGAGAGAAGTTAGAATTTAAAATATTAGGAATGAATGTTGAGAATTGTTTTAGGATGCAACTTGGAAATAAAAAATACAGGTATTGGGGTATAGAAATATATCTTGCCCTACAATAAAAGAGAGAAGATGGGGATAAGGGAATGGAGGGGTATGATAGAAGGGAGGGCATATTGAGGGTAGGAGTAATCAGAATGCAAGGCATTATGGGGTGGAGGAAGGGAGAAAATTTGGAACTCAAAATTTTGTGGAAATGAATGTTGAAAACTGAAAATAAAATTAAAAAAGAAATACATTATAATAGCTACAGCAGCTCAGTCCTTTATGACAGGAATTCTGAGGAAAGATACACAATGATCAATCCAAACTTTGTTAGGAGAGTTACTTACAGATGTCCCTTGTAGGATCATGGCTCTAATTAGGAGCAAGAAGCTGCTCCTAGGGTCAAGAATGATGTCTGCATCACATTCAACAAGAAAACCTCACATCATACTACTTTGTGCATATAATGAATGTTTTAGCACACTCCCTACTTAATTAGTTTCAGAAAAAAAATAGCATAAGAATCAAGATGTTGCACAGACTTCCATGCTACCCTCAGCTTATTTTCTTTCTTTTACTAGGTGATAAGCAGGGATGCGATTCTAGCCATCAATGTAGATAACAACAGAAGACAAGGTACCTGATGTCAGTGGCACAAATAAAACAATGAAACATTAGGGCTTCTGCGTTTGGGCATAAGGTCAAATCTTCCTAACAGTTGACATTTACTTCCTCTCGGTTAAATTGGTCTGTATTAACTTTCTATGCCTTTTGTGTTTATTAATCTGATACATGTTGTACCTTCCCTTCCATTTAGTAAAAGATTTTTGAAGGCAGATACAATCTCAGTTTTTGCCTGTGAATCTTGCCACGTAACGTGGCCTGGTACATACTGCTTAATACATGCTTACTGGATAAATTGAATAGAAAAATACAGAGATCATTGAGAATGAGAATTGGGATAACAGGGTTAGGTCAAGGCAAGATAAAGGAATTAGACTAATTCCTTTCCAGTTTCTTAGTCCAGTAGATGGTAGAAGTGATGGAGGGAGAGATAAAAGTAAGTTAATAATGGGGACAGAATGAAGAAATCGTGTTATATTAAAGTAAAAGTCATGTACATGTATCACTCTAGTCTGAAGTGGAAAAATGATTGCTTTCTATACATAATTTAAAGACTCTGAGAGGTATCTAGGCATAATTCCACCATTACCTTTCTGTCCACTAATGTCCCTGATCTTTACTTTTCAGCCATAAATGAGTTTTGTGAGTTATTTAATCTGCAAGTTTCCTTCAAACTGTACAATATTAAATGCTACATCAGCATTTAGAGTTTGACCATTGAATTTATAATCTGAAAAAAAATCACGGTTATTTTTCATATCATTGTACTAATAAAACTTCATTTTCAAGGTAAAACCTCTTCTTTCCCCACAATATATCCTCTGGGTAGCCCAAAGAGGAGCAACTGATAACAAGCAGTCCTTCTGGGAGATCCTTCCTAGTTAAGGTCTTCACTTTTCTAATCTGTCTCCTAGGGTCATTTTAGCAGCAATAAATGAGTAATTAGTACTGTGCTTGCTGATTTAGATTAATGGAAGCCTTAAATAAAAAGGTTAGAATTGCTGAGAGTAGATCAATTTAAAGTCTAATCTTCCTTCTGCCAAGTTTCATTCATTTAATTCTGCTAAACTCTAGAATAAGTTTCCCCAATATTTTTGAAATGCATGTGTCAGTTGTAAAGCTATATAACAAAAGACTACAGGAAAATAACATTTTCATCTTTCCACTTTCTTCTTGTTCAGTATTTTTCAGTCATGTCCAGCTATTGATGACACCATTTGGGATTTTCTTGGCAAAGATACTGGAGTGGCTTTCATTTCCTTCTCTAGCTCACTTTATAGATGAGGAAACTGAGGCTAACAGGATTAAATGACTTGCCCAGGGTCATACAACTACTCCATGTCTGAAGTCAGATTTGAATTTAGGAAATTAAGTCTTCCTGACTCTAAGCCTGGCACGCTATTAACTGGGCCACCTAACTAACCCCACCCACCTTCTTTTAATAATTGATAGATGAGGGAAGGATTAATGTTCTTTCTGAAATCCTAAAGTATTGTGCTTAAGATTTTAAAACATGGGGATTATCCTATGTGTGAAAATATCCTCATCTTCTCTGATAAGCCCCTTTAAGTTTTGTCTTCATCCATTATAGTATTTGCCCTTGGGAGTTATCTTGATGGCTTCTACTGGTATCCCTAGCACTTAGCACAGCCTGATAATTAGGCTAGTAAATTATTTCATCCACAAGATTACAAGATTCTTCAAGATAATGATCAAGTATTATTCTTTGTATTCCCTCATCATTTAAGAAATAAGTAAGATAGTTTTGCATGGTAAGGAAGAATGTTACAGTAGTAGAAAGATTCCTGGGCTCAGTACTGTTGGCAAGACACTTGACTTTTTTCCAGTTATCAATTTTTCATCTGCAAAATAAATGGTTTGGAATAAATAATATTTAAGTCATACATTACCTTTAAAAGTTTATAAATAAAAGCCTGTTATCCCACAAACCTAGACCTCTGCCCAAATTAGCAATATTTAATTACAATTGGTAAGAGAACTTTCAAATATGATCGTCTATATTTAGGAGCCTGTATAACAACACCTTCATTTAGAGAAAAATTAAAATGCAAATGTTTCCATTCTTATTACAGAGTCTGATGAAAAGGTGAAAATGAAATAATAAGAATCCAATCTTAGAACAATAGTTTTATATAGACATGTCATATCCAATTCAGGTTCCCCTCCTGGAATCATAACCTTGCAGCCCTCCCTAGATATGGAATTGCTCTGAAAATATCACATTGTAACTTTAAATATATCTAAAGTTCTGAGTAACATAACTAGATTGGAGCAGTATCAACTGAAAATAAATTATTTAATGAGTCAATTTCCTTGATTAATATTTTGTCTTTAAACTCCTTATAACTCCAAAAGGTGATGAATTGACATCTTAACAGAAGTACATTTTTGGCATTCTTTTTTAAAAATGTTGTTCATTTTATTCTGACCTTAAGAAGTAAAACAAGAATTTCCATAACATAGTATGATAGGAAAGAAAAGATTGTATATGAAATTGGAAATCTATTATGCACAATTTGCTATTGTGTAACTTTCTTTTTTTCTTCCTTCTCCCCTGCTCTAGAGATGGCTACCATTAGACACACACACACATACACACACAGACACAGACACAGACACACACAGCAATAATGTTTTAAGAACATTTTGAGAGCAACTTTGAGCAAATACGTCATTTTGACTATTACAATACCCAAATTAAAGCACATATGAAGACCCAGAGAAAGAACTGATAAATAGAAGAATGTGATATACATATATGTACACATATATGTATATGTATAGACGTATAAATATGTACATAAAACTTCAATACACACTTATACTTACCAGCTTTTTCTCTGAATAGGGATAGCATTTTCCTTTATATGTCCTGTTGGGTTCTTTTCTTTTTTTCCCTAATTGTTTTGGGAAATAGACATAGTAGTTCTACTGATGAATCAATGACAATTTAATAACTTTGGGCATAATTACATAGTGCTCTCCAAAATGGTTGGATCAGTTTATAGTTCTACCAACAGTGAATTAGTTTTCCAAGTATATAATTTATTGATGAAATCTGGACAGCTCTGTTAGTTCTAGTATATTTCTCTGTGTTCATAAGGCACCAGAAATTCTCATTTCCATATGAGAAAATTGTGTTTGTCCTTCTGAATTAAAACTGTCCAATACATTAAAGAATAAAAGCAATTATTCTTTACCTCAGGATTAGTATGAAGCATAGTTCTTTGAGAAATGGCAAGCATATATATATATATGAAGTTATTTGCAGAGATAGAACTAAGAAACTGGTCTCATGACTAATGTAAATGCTCTTTCCAATTAACAACGACTGTATTTGCATACATATAGTATTAAATAAACAGCTTGGGAGTCATATAGACATTTTTCTACCATAACACACAACATCTTAATGCTTGGAATTCAGACATCCCTAGCAGTACCATATATGTGTGTATGTATGCATAGGCATATGAATATTCATGTTTATATGTATATATGTACTCATATACATGTATACATATTGTGAGCTATGCAAACACACATATGTGATGTACTTGCATATATGTATACACATAAATTTATATAGCACATATTCAGAAGCATATAGTTACATATACACATACATATGTATATTATGTAGGTAAATATGTAGGCATTATAGAGAATATAATTGAACGTATGTAAACTGTTAAAATATTCAAGGTAGAGAATCTAGCAAGACAAAGAAAAAGATCAGATTCAGAGAATACATGGAAGATGCATTCGTCTTTACTCAGGGATAAGGAGATAGGTGATACACCATGAAAGAAGACAAAGGAGTGGTCAGGTATGATTATCAGGAAAAAAGAAATGCTATTAAGGAAATGGATTAAAGAACTTCTATAGGAAAATAGATTTATCAACTGTGCAAAAAGGATTATCCTTCTTATATAAAATCCTTTATTCTGAACTTAAGAAATAAAAGAAGAATTTCTATAACATAGTATAATAGGAGAAAAAGATTGTATATGAAATTGGAAATCTATTATGCACAATTTGCTATTGTGTAACTTTCTGTTTTTCTTCCATCTCCCCTGCCCTAGAGATGGCTACCATTAAACACACACACACACACACACACACACACACACAACAATAATGTTTTAAGAACATTTTGAGAACAACTTTGAGGATTTTATATAGTCTAATAAGGGCAAGGAGAAAAGTGAAAGTGTAACTTTCACTACTCTGGATACTTTTTCAATAATTCAAAAAACTGTTATTTTAATTATATGTGAACCTCTATATTTCTATACAGAAATTGTAACCCTGCTCCTGCCTTAATAACTAGTCTTTATGGATTGTTGTGGTCAGAAATAAATTTGTTTTTTGTGACCTTGTAGCCATGCTTCTGCCTGTACATTTGCATAGTCTGTTACTAGGCTCATGAATAAAATCATTCTAGTTTAGAAAGAGTTACTATACTCTATGCCCCACCAGTTACTGAATTTCTAAGCAAGTATTTATTAATCATCTAATGTCCTAAGTGGTGTGCGAAGTGTTGAACATACAACACAATGAATGAAACAATTTCTACTCACAAAGAACTTATATTCTAAAGGAGGAGAAAAATAGGTGTACATACAATAATATTAAAGAAAAATAAAAGAGAACAAATATTAATGAATACAAGGCGTTTATATAATTATATTGAAAGAGAGAGAGAAAGAGAGAGGGAGAGAGAACAGTAACAGTGCTGGAAGATCATGGAGGACTTCATTTATAAGGTGATATGGGAATTGTATCTTGAAAGAAGAGATGTATTTAATAATGTAGATCTTTAATTTGTTCATTTTCATTTTTCATGGGGGTGGAGTGGGAAGTAAATTCCAGCCAAAGAAAAAGACCTATGTGAATGTGAAGGGAGGTGAGATAAAGTTTGATACAAAATGGATAGAGATAAGGGAAGTTTGGTAAAATCTCAGTGATGGAGGTGGAGTGATGTCCAATGAGTCTGGAAAGATATGTTTGAGCTACATTGTGAAAGGCTTTAAAAGTCAAACAGGAATTTATATTTGTTCGTACATTCAAGAAGGAGTCTTGAGTTTAGTGAGTTGAAAATTTGCATGTTCACAGATTCTCTTAAGGAAAATCATGTTAATCCAGTGAGGATGATGGATTGGAGGGGAGAGAAAATTGATGCAAGGAAACAATTAACAGGCTGTTTCTATAATCTAAGTGACAGATAATTATGGAATGTGATGGGGCATGTACCTGAGTAGAGGGAGTTGGAAGGCTTCAAGGAAAAGAGGTAAAAGTAACAAAGCCTAGCAATTGATCAAGTATATGAAAAACATGAATGTCACTAGACAGCTTTAATGTCAAAGGAATCACTTCCATGTCATGCTAAAGAACTAGAATAAGAATTTGAATACAACATTCCATTACTGCAGCTTAAGATTCCATGAAGTTTTGGTTTGGTTTTACTGATCTTGCTATTTATTGGATTATATTGATCTTGTGGATATAAAAAAAAATTCATTTTTTTTGCCTAAAATGATACCAATCAACAAACATTAATTTTCTGTATGCCACTATATATATATATATATATATATATATATATATATATATATATATATATATATATATTATACTAATCGATGAACATACAAAGGTGCAATTGAAACAATGTCTAACCTTAAGGAACTTCCATTAAAATTTCAAGAAACCTCTCAACATTCAGCACTTTTATAATTTTTTTAACTAAAAATTCAGAACTTCCCCTATGGTAAACTCCATTTGATTGATTTTTAACCTCATCTTTTAACATTATATAAGAAGAAGCAATGTGACAAAGAGACAAACATTCTAGACACTGAATGAGAAAAACCTGGGATCAAATTCCACCTCTGATACTTATTAACTATGTGCTCTTGAGTTGATCATTTTACTTCTTTCCAGACCACACTTTGCTAAAAATAATAATAAGTTATACTGATTCTCTTTGAGTTGTTATGAGATTTAAATGTGATGTTTCTAAATATTGGCAGAGCTATATAAATCTACTATCATTTACTCTAAATCTATCCTTTTATCTGAAATTTGAGTTCACTATCTTTGTTGTTGGTGGTGTTTTGTTTTTTTTTACCATGTCCTAATGAGTATGACTTCATTCAAGTCATCGACAAATGTGTCTACAAGACAGGTCTAAGTACAGAAGCCTTGGGCATAATAACACTGAGACCTCTCTGCAAGCTGACTTATTATTCAAAACTGTGATCTCCTGGATCCATATAATTTTGTCAGTGACACATGATGCAATCCAACCACATCTTCTTGTCCTGTGAAGTTCTGATCAGTGCACATGATTAATTTCCACAGGATGATATGGAAATACTATGCTGATGGTCTTCCTCACTTTCTCTGGAAATTATAAGCATTTCAGAGTACAAGAGCTTTCCAGTAATTGTCCATTATTCCACACTCTTGTCATGTAAACAGACCATCTTTTTCAAACATATGTTTGTTTGATAATCTCCTTTACTTTCTCTCTTATAAATATTGTTTTGTTTTCCTTTGTTTAGCTGTTGTTTTTATACAATGCAATCAACATATATTTCCACTGAACTCTGAAAAATCTGTTTAAAATTCTATATTGGTTTTATAAATTGTCCATATAGCCAAGTAGCATAATCTAAACAACAGATATTCTTTATTTACTTTTTTCTGTTTTAATTTAATTGATTTTCTCCTTTTGTTCATGCTTAGATCAAGCTCTTTTGGATTATTATAGATTTTATTCAGAAGGCTCTGTGATGTTATAGGACTTAATAAGATGGCATCATATCATCTGTGAACAGAAATATCAGGAGCATTTTATTACCTTTAAGGAATATTTTTTTTAGCTGGAACCCTTTACTGGATCACAGGAAGTCTATACTTAATTTAGCTATTTTCAAAAGTACTTATAATCTTTTTGTTTCTATTTATTTTAAAAGAGACTACTGCTTATGGACAACTATAAACCATTTCTGAAAGATTTTTACGAGGTACTTTATACTCTAAATTAACTCTCTGCTTAGCAAATAAATCAAATCCTTGTTGACAGAGGTTTTTAGAATTTTTAGTCTCTTGCTTATGATAATTGATTAGCATTAGTTAAAATTCTGTATATGATTGTTGCAGTCTGGTTCAATGGCTCCATGCCTAAAGTACCATCAAATATATTTTTAAATAGGTTACGTTAGAGTGGTTTTAATTGTATGTTACAATTCTGTCTCATTTTTTTTTATTCTTCTAGCTTTACTCTTTTTTTTAAAAATTATTGCTCCAATAAATTGGCTTATGTGTATTCAGGCAACATAATAATGAGGCATTATTGAAGAGTGAACATGAATGCATTAATTAGCACTTTGAGGGGTTTGGACATACTGTGCATATAATGCCACTTTTTTTCTATCTAGTCAAGAAGGATATGAGGAAAGATTTCTGTCAAATGTCTTGTTGAAATCTAGATACATTGAATCAATAGCATTTCTATGATCTACCAGGCTACTAATTCCATCAGAAAAGGGGGAAAGTGGAAGTAATATTTGTTTAGCTTGAGTTGCATTTTGTGTCTGCCTTGAGTTAAGATAAAACCTACATTACACCAGGTAGAGGACCATTATCTGTTCCAAAAAGATTTAGATTTTCAGAGACAGTTCCCTAACTTTCCAGGGTATACTTTGTGTCAGAGAAAAACAACTTCCTTTGATCAAACCTAAATTTGTCATCTTGCAGCTTAAATGTGTTTTGTCCTCAGCAGAGATGGAGGAGATGCTCATTTCTGCATAATATATACACTGGATAATCTTGAGATCCAGTTTTCATCCATTGAGTTTATATTGCACTCCTTAAGGGCACAACTAGAGCTGTGGTAACTGGAATTAATTTCAGCCATTCAGGAAGTACTCAGGCAAATGGCCATAATCTAAAAGTGTCTGCAGAAAGAGTCACAAAAGATGTAGTAGAGCATTATTGTAGTCTTTGGAATCAAGATTTAACAAGCATTAAGAAAAAAGAAAAAATGATAAAGCATGTAACATAATGGAAAGCAAATACTATCAAAAAGGCTCACAGGAGATAGGAAAACCATAACGGAATATTATTAGCTGCCTCATCAAGGCACTAACAAATGATGCCTTGATAAATAAGTAAGAATCCTAAATAATATTACTGACATATATTGATTATACCAAAGAGAAAATATTATTAAGGTAACATTTTACTTCCCCTAAGCAAATATATATTTTCCCAATTACTTGAACTCTCCATTTTTTCTTTAAGGGAGAAGTATGGTGTAGTGATAGACAGGTTCAAGTCTTGTGCCAGAAGTATACTAGTTTTGTGACCAAAGGTAAATTATTTTGTCTCTCATTGGTATAGACAAAAATCTTATATCATAATTTCTTTACAAATTGCTGACTTGCATCTTTGGAGGGAATTTCCACACTAGTAGCTTTCTCTACCAATAACCCTTGGTTCAGATCAAAAGAAAACAAAGAAAAAAATATATATCAAGAAACAGAATAATACAGTGAAAAAAAGGCATAACAGTTAAAAATGAAAGAGCAGTAGTCAAGTAACAATATTTCTGAGGCTCATTTTTTGCATTTGTAAAACTGGGCAATAAAATGAATTATCTTCTTCAACATTACAGTGCCAAGGGCACTCGAGTTTCTCTTATTTGAGGATGGGACATTAGGAATGGGCTCAGCTGCAATAATTCAAATAGGCAGGGCTCTATTGGCTCTTACTTCATAGCTTTGTCATTATTCGCTTCCTCCAGCAGGCACACACTGGGAACTGAGGGATGGGAGAAGTGGAACAAAGTGTATTAAGATGAATGGAGATACCAGTGAACAGTATCAGAAGCAAAAAGGCAAGGATGGCAGTATAGTATCTAAAAACATATAACAACCACATTTGGGTGAATGTGCAGGCACCTGTGTATATGTGAATACATGTGCACACATATATTTATGTAGGTATGTATACACATCTGAATCATAGTCCATGTATTCATCTGAGGATGAAACACCCTTTTATTATGGTAAATTATTTACTATTATAAAGTATTACAGATTACAAATTATACAAAAAAGAATACCTTTATTTGTAGATTTAGTAATATTCTAATCCAACTAAAAATAAATGGAATATGCACCTGGAAGGGTAAAACATACACAAATTGAAAAAAAATGAAGAAACACTTTATAAATTAGGGGGAGTAGTATTCCTAAACCAGAAATTATATTATAAAAATACAATAATTAAAATCATTTGATAGTTGTTTAGATATTTTAATTGTAGGATAATGGCAAAATAAAAGGATAGAGACAATTACAAAATATAAAAAATAACACATATATATATATATATATATATGAAATTGCAAAATTTCTCCACAAATACAATTGATGCATCTGGTATGGGAAAAAAATATTTCCATCAAGTTTCTCAGATAACAGTTTAGTATTTAAGATATATAAACAGTTAAAAGAATTGTGTAAGAACAAAGAACATCAGGGGATGCCAAGATGGCAGTGTAGAAAGATGCATATACTCTTGTGCTTCCCCCACAGCCCACAAAATACCTGTAGAAGACTCTCAACAAAGTATAGAGCAGCAGAAGTCACAGAACAACAGAGCAAAAGAGGTTTTCAACCAAAGGTAACCTGAAAGATTTACAGGAAAGGTCTGTCTCATAGGAAGCTAAGCAGAGCAGAGCCCAGCCCTGGCCACATAGTAATAGGAGGAAGAGGACCTGAACAGACCTCTGGGAAGAGCTCTTAGCAGTGAGGGCCCCAGATACCTCAACCCACAATCCACAAAGAAAGCATCAAAGGTCAGTGGGGGAGGGCTTTCCCAGCTTGGTGAGAGGGACAGAGGGTTCTTCCAGGTGATGGCAGAGGCCCCTGAAGCAGACTGCAGGCAACAATGGAGGCCCAAAGAAACCTGGATCCATTGTTCAGGCAACTCAGTTTAAAGCCTCTGGCCATAGGGAACAGCTGATCTAAACCTCAGCCCTGAGTGACGGCCCCACCCCCAACCAAAACCCAGGGGAACCAAGCAGCTGCTAAAGGAGAACCAAAAAAAAAAAATGCTGAGGAAAATAACACCTTTAAAAGAGGCTAACTCAGTTGGAAAAAGAGGTTCAAGAAGCCAGTGAGGAAAAGGAGACATTAAAAAGCAGAATTAGTCAAATGGAGGAGAAGGTTCAAAAGCTCATTGAACAAATAATTCTCTGAAAGAGAGAATTGAGTTCAGGGAAATGAATGACTATGGATAAATCCAGCAGTTAGAAAACAAAACCAAAAGAATGAAAAAATAGAAGATAATGTGAAACATCTCACTGGATAAACAACTGACCTGGAAAATAGTTCCAGGAAAGACAACATAAAAATTATGGGACTACCTGAAAGTCATGATCAAAAAAAGAGCTTAGACATTATCTTCCATGAAATTATCAAGGAAAACTGTCCTGATATTCTAGAAGCAGAAGGCAAAATAAATATTGAAAGAATCCGCTGATCACTTCCTGAAAGAGACCCAAAAAGAGAAACTCCAAGGAATATTATGGCCAAATTTCAGAGTTCCCAGGTCAAGGAGAATATACTGCAAGTAGCTAGAAAGAAACAATTTGAGTATTGTGGAAATGCAATCAGGATAACATAGGATTTGGCAGCTTCAACATTAAGGGATGGAAGGGCTTGGAATAGGAGATTCCAGAAGTCAAAGGAACTGGGATTAAAACAAAGAATCACCTACCCAGTAAAACTGAGTATAATACTTCAAGGGAACAAATGGTCATTCAGTGATACAGAGAACTTTCAAACATTCATGTTGAAAAGACCAGAACTGAAGAGAAAATTTGATTTTCAAACACAAGAATCAAAAGAAGCTTGAAAAGGTAAACAGGAAAGAGAAATCATAAAAGACTTTCTAAAGCTGAACTATTTACCTTCCTAAATGTAAAGAAAATATTTGTAACTTTTGAAACTTTTCTCAGTATTTGGTTAGATGGAGGGATTACACACACACACACACACACACACACACACACACACACATATCTCATGAGTGAGGATGGGTAGGGAGGGATAGAAGGTGGAATTCCAAGTATTAGAAATGAATGTTGAGAATTATTATTGCATATAACAGGGGAAAAAGAAACACAGGTAATGGGGTATAGAAATTTATCTTGCCCTACAAGAAAAGAGAGAAGATCAGGATAAGGGAAGAGTGGGTGTGATAGAAGGGAGGGTCATTGAGGGAAGGGGCAATCAAAATGCAAGGAATTAGGGGGTGGGGGAGGGGAGAGATGGGGAGAAAAATTGGACATGTTACAAAGTGATGAAAAAGCACTTAATATTAAAACAATTGACTGAATTAATTACTGAGACTCAATCAGAGACATCTTTAGATTGGGGAAAAATCTAAATCTAGTGGCGGGTAACTTCGGGTAAAATTTGGTATTGATGGAAAAATTCAGGTTTTAATGGTAAATTTGATTTTATAATTGTTATTTAAACAGGAACTATAACAGGTTTAGAAAGGCATGTAAGCCACTTAAGACTTGCCTCAAAAGAGGTTCCTCAGCCAATGAGAAATTATAGTCATATCTGAAACCTGATCATTGGATCTTGCTATTTTAAGATGCTATGGCACTATTAAGTGACTGTTCTTCTGAGTCTAACTCCAGGTATGAATAGCAAGAAAGGTGATCTGAGCCTCCAATCCATGATGCCAGTAAGTCTGTGAGATGCTGTTAGGAACTGAAAAAGGTGATCTCATGGAAAGGGTGGGAGAGTGGATGTTCAGCCTGGGGTGAGATAGGATTCCCCTTAACTCAATTTTCCCACTGACACCTGGCAGACTCTAAGCCTCACTGAATTCAAGTTGATAATCTACTCCTGCCTGGAACTGACATGAAGTTGGGGAGATCTTTTTTCCCCTGCAATGTCCCTACTCTTAGTGGCAATTTCCTATAGTCAAAAGGTTTGTAAGTGTAATACCAGATCAATTAAATTATAGGTTGTTGGTAGGGGAGAATCCAAGGTCAAGTCTAAAATTAAGTTTTTAAGCTTATGACTTTAGACCAACAACAATAAGTTAAGGTACTCTATTTCTTAGTATTAGTATGGATACAATTAGGTCAAGGGCTTATGAAGTTAGCATACACAGTTATTATTTGTGTCTCACTTGGATAATGTTAAAAAAAATTCATTTGTGGTCTGTATTGTAAATGCTTCAAAAGAAATATCACCTAACCAAAAGTTGGAATTATTTTATGTGATATGAACTGTGTTAAACATGGAAAAAAAAACCAAGACTATCTCCCATTAGGTAATGGTCAAAGGACAAAGTTTCCTTTTTTTTTCCCAAAAGAAGCTTTCACTGCAAACTATTAATAAACATATAAAATCACATTCTAAATCGCTGGCAATTATAGAAATAAAATCAAACAAAACTGAACTTTCTTCTCACTCCCTGCAAAAATCAAAAGAGATGATAATGATAAATATTAGAGGAATTATGAAAAGAAAGGCAGACCAATTCACTGTAGGTGGAGTTGTGGATCAATAAAACTGTTTAGGAAACAATTTGGAATTAGGCAAAAAAAAATGGCCAATATGTCTATGCCTCTTGAACCAGAGAATTTAGTCCTACACTCCTGCTCCAAAAAGGCCATTATTAAAGACAAAACTCCTATTTATACAAAATTTTGGACAATAGAAAAAAAGATACCCATTGATTACCACAATCACATATTATGGTGCATGAAAATAGTTGATTATTACTATGACAAACATGACATATATATTAGGAAGCATCAAATATATAAATGAACAGTTGAAGCATGATTTTGAGTCAAGAAAACTATACACAATGACTACAAGAATGTAAATGTAAAGAACAAGTACAAAACAATTGAAAATGAATGTTGCCAAATTGCAAACTATAAGTATGATCTAAAATAAGATATGTAAGAAAACACTTTCCCATATCTCCTTTTCAGAAGATATTCCTTAGTATAGAATACTGCATATATTTTTATATTTTTAGGCTCATTAATATGTCATACAAGTTTTTCCACTCTTTGTTTTAAGGGATTTTTCTTACCCATTGTGACTCTGGAAAAAGGTTATATGGAAAATGTCGAGGGAGGCCAAGGAACAGAGGTGGCTGGCAGATTGACTCCAGCCCTGATGCTGTGTGACCTCGAGTTGGCCAATACCCTCACTTGCCTCCTCTATACAATGAGAAGGGGTGCCTTATGGCATCTGTAGCCCCTTCCTGGTCTGCCTCAATGACCCCTTCCCTTCTATGGAGGGAGTCAAAGCTGAGCCTGAGGTAGGTCTGAACCTGGAGCTGCAGCTGGTAAAGATTCAGTGTCTCCAGAGGGACCCACATCGGTCTGAGGAATGAGGTCTGCCTGGTCAGGACCATGGCTTTGCCCCAGACGAGAGCCAAGTGGCCAAGGGCATGAGCAGCAGCAGCTGGACCCTGGGCTATCCCCACCAGCCTTTCTGCTGAACATATATCAGGGGAGGTCAAAAACAGAAGTAGGCTTCATATATGCAAAAAACAACAAAAAATCAAAAACATTAATAACACTTTTAGTGATATCAAGGAACTGGAGCCAAATTTGGTACCCATCAGTTGGAGACTGGCTGAACAAACTCTGGTTTATTAACACAATGGAATGTCACTGTGCAATGAGCAATGATAAACCTATTCAGAGTCATACATTGTTCTATATGAACTCCTGCAGAAGGAAACTACCAAGGGAACAACATACAGACTGACCACAACAATAATACAAGAGAACAAATTGAACTCAACAATATAAATAGAATACAAAAGACAGCTGATTCTAAATAGTTGTTTAAACAAAATTTGGTCTCAGAAAAGATAATGAAGCTTCAGAGAGGGAGTTGACCATGGATTTAGCCATTTGCAGATATTGCTAGATACCATAACTATGTTGTCCTAAGTTTCTTAACTTCCTATGTTTGTTTCAAGAAGGTTTAATTCTCAGGTTGAAGGAAGTAGAGTGGAGGAATATTCAGAAGTGACTGTTATATGGAAACAAAAACCATAAATAAAACTTAAAAAAATTCTTAGATATTCTACTTTTACCTGTATATATGCCACATTTTTTCCAATTTACTTTTATTTCTATTTCATTGTTTTTCTGTGTAGAGGTTTTTCCTTTTTGAGCAAACTAATATATCTCCCTATAGTTATTTCCATTTGTTTAATAGCTAAATGTATATCTCCCCTGTACATTTTATAGAAATTTGTTATTCTGTCATTCTCTGTATTACTACAGTTTTTTGTCTATACTTCATCCTGAATTTAATAAGGTATGTATTGTGAGTTTTGGATCTAAATTTTAAATAAAAAAAATATTTTATCCTGTTTAAAAAAAAGAAAATGCATCCATAGCACAATATAATTTTTTTTTTAAAAAAAGGAAGTAACTAAGTGGAATAGGCCAGAAAAATGAAGAATTAGGAAAAGGGAACATATTAACCCATTATTTGGTTAAACAAAGTATTTCGTTTTGAAAATTTACAGAAAAAATAGAAATCTATAAGCCAATTTGGTAGAAATTAAGTTTGGACCAACCTCTTATACCATATATCAAGATAACTCAAACTAAATGAAAAATATACACAACTTTATTATTCTAAGTAGAAAGAGAGAAAGTAGAGAATAAAGAAAGGAGGAAAGAAAGGAATAATCTGGATATAATTTCAATGACCAAAGAAAAGAATAATTGAAAAAATTCAGTTCCCTGCATTCTTTTAAGAGATGAAAAGTATTTCATATACTCTCAGATCAGTTGATGTGCTGCTTGTTTTAGTTGATATGTATTTTCATTTTCTCCTTCTTAATAATCTGTTTTAAGATATCTTTAGCTGAATGGGGAAGGAGTGATGAACATTAAAATAAGTGTCAAAAGGATTGTATAAAAATAAAAATATAAAATACAATTTAATCCCCCTGAGCTATATGTGTATTAAATCTGTCAGAAAAAGAACAGTTGATTTAGTCTGGCTTAACCTATCCTAGATGAAATTGACTCTAGAATCAACATGTGATTTTCTAGATGTTTATTAAACATTCTTTTAATGAATTATATGAGAATTTGTTCACCTCTCTTCTTTTGAAAATTTGGAAAACATTTATTGTTCTTGAATTGTCTTTTTCTTTCCAGTTTCTTAATTATCACTTTTATTGACATAGAAATTATATTTGGCAGCTTTTTCATCCCAAAGATGTAGTCTTAAATGATCAGTATATTTGAAGCCATTGAAGGTAGTTAGGTCTTTTCCGACTCTCCCCTTACTTTATATAACACCTCCAATTTCACATTTTCAACTGTTTTCCACACATCTCAACCTGAATGTTGAGCCAACATCTTAAATGAAATATGCACAAAACAGAATCATTTCCCCCTAAACCCTCCCCATCCATGTTTACCCTATTACTTTAGAGGGTAACATAATTTTCTTAGTCTCAGACTCACAACCAACCAGTCAGTCTGTATTCCTCAATATTTCTAATCACCCATTTCCCACATCCATGCTGTTGCCAAGGGCCCATTGATTTCACCTTGCCAAGTCCCTCAAAAACACTCTAATTCATTCTATGACATTGCCACCATTTTAGTGCAAGCCTTTATCACCTGACACTGTGGTTATTATTGCAAGATCCTGGGAAAGCTTTCCTCAAGTCTCTCCCCTTTCCAATTCATTCTCCATTAGTTATTAAAGTGATTTTTTTAAACTACAGGTCTGTGTGGGATCACAGTCAAGATGATGGAATACAAAAGCACTCAGTCAAGCTCCCTTAAATTTTCATCCAGAAAAGACTAAAGTGCCTAAAATTGAATTCTGGACCAACAAAACTAACAAAAGTTCAGGTGAAAGAATTTTCTAGCCCAAGATAAGTTAAAAGGTAGGCAGGAAAGGTCTGTCTCCCAGGGTGATAGGACCATGTAGCCTCAGCAAGAGCCATAGACCTTAAAGATGGCTTCACTCCGGGCAGCAGCATCTTCAGGAACTCTTAGCTAAGAGATAAGGATGTAGACAGAGAACCCTTTCCTGGTAGGTGCTGAGTTCGGGACCTTGTTGCCCACACACTATTGTGGATCACAGTTCATGGGTCAAAAGGCAAGATACCATTTGTAGCCTCAGTGAAATAAAAGGCCTGCTTGGAGTTCAAGGCAGAGAGGAGTTCTTGTTATCACTTACTAAGGAGGAGAAATTCTTTTTTCAATTTCAAGAGAAGAGGGAACACTAGCAATTGTGGCTACAGGAGAATATGGCCATAGTCACAGACCTAGGGCCAGGAGAAATGCTAGTGCTGACAGTTATTGGGGAAAACATTCCCTGCCTGGGTAAAGATCAGAGCACAGACCAATAGATCATTGACAACATCACCTTAGAAACCGTGAAAACCTGGAGCCACCCCAAGATAGCTCTGATAACAGTAGTAAGAAAGATCTGAATCTTGGGAGAGTGCTCCTACACCCCTTGAGCAAAGTCCAACTTTAATATAAAGTGAAGAGTGGAAAAAAGCTGGAAAAATGAGCAAATAATAAAAGAACCTGGTCATAAAAAGTTATTGTGATTAAAGGGAAGATCAAGATACAAACTAAGAAGACCAAAATATTAAAAGCAAAGCTTAAAATAAAATAATATTAATTGGAAAAATAATCAAAACAAGAATTTCTGGAAGAGTTCAAAGAAAATTTTACAAATCAAATAAGAGAAGTAGAGAGCAACTTGTGAAAATTAAAGAGAATAATGCAAAAAAAATGAATAGACATTAGCTAACTAAAAGAGACAGAAAATAATGGTGTTTTTTTTTAAACATGGCTAAATGACAAAGGAGGCAAAAAAAAAAAAAAACCTCCACTGAAGACAAGAATATCTAAAAAGCAGAAGTGGCCAAATGATAGATAGATAGATAGATAGATAGATAGATAGATAGATAGATTGATTGATTGATGGATAGATGGATAGTGGATAGATATCAATATTGATATAGATATGAAAAAACTAATTGAAGAAAGTAATTCCTAAAAAAGTGGAATCAGACAAGTGTACATTAACTCCACAAGATACCAAGCAACAATAAAATAAAAATCAAAAGAATGAAAAATAGAAGAAAACATGAAATATGTCATTTAAATAAACAGCTGGAAAATAGATTGAGGAGAGATAATTTAAGAGTCATTGCACTATTGAAAGCCATTATGAAAGAAATAGTCTAGACTTCGTCTTCTAAGAAATTATCAGGAAAACTGTCTTGATGTCTTAGAATGAGAAGCATAAAATAGAACCCACCAATCGCCTTCTAAAAGAAATTCACAAATTAAATCTTTTAGGAATATTACAGCCAAGTTACAGACATGTCAGTCAAAAAGAAAATACATCATATAGGCAGAAAAAAAGCATTCAAATATTGTAGAGCAATACTTGGACAGATTAAGGGAGCTAATGGTCAGAAGTAAAAATAACAAAATAAAAAAATGACTTTTGAGTAGGTAGAGTCTAAAAAAGGAGAGAGGAAGACAAATAGAAAATAATCAGATGGAGGAGAATACACAACTAGCAATCATAGCTGTTACCATAAATAGGATGAATTCATTCATAAAACAGAAACACAGTGCAGAATGTATAAGGAATAAGAATCCAATCACACATTGTTTACAAGAAACACACTTGAAAAAGAGAGCTACATCTACAGTTTAAAGTTAAGGACCTAGATCAAAATATATTATGCTTCAGCTTTGGTATTAAGAAAAATAAGCAAAAAAACCAACCAAACAAACAAACAAACAAAAAAAACCAGAAGTAGTAATCATGATTCCAAAAAGCCTAATTAAAGGAGAGAAGCAGGGACATTATCCTGCTAAAAGCCACCATGTATAATGAAGTAATATCAACCCTAAAAATTCATGCCCTACATGGTATAACGTACAAATTCTTCATGGCAATGTTAAATGAATTATAGCAGGAATAGTAAAACTATAATAGTAAGGGATCTCAATTTTTTCCTCTCAGAACTAGATAAGTCTACATGAAATAAACAAGACAGAAGTTAAGTAGTTGAAGAAAATTGTAGAAAGGTTGGATAAGATTCACCCCTGGAAAAAACTGAATGGGCATAGAAAGGAGCATATATTTTTCTACACTATACATTTCACCTTCACAGAAGTTGACCATGTATTTAGGGCAGAATACTTCACCATCAATTATAGAAAAGCAGAAACAATAAATGTGTCATTGTCAGAAGGGAATGCAATGAACATATTTTGTTGAACCACAGATTAAAAATTAATTTGAAGCTAAATAATGTAATCCTAAGAAATGAATGTGTCAAAGAACAAGTCAAAGAAATAATGAATTATTTCATTAAAGAGAAATACAATAATGAGACAAAATATCAAAATCTATGGGAATACAGCCAAAGTACTTAAGGGAAAATTTGCATCTCTAAACATTTACATCTGTAAAAATAGAGAGCAGATCAATACATTGATTATATAATTAAAAAATATATTAGGAAGACATTAAACTAAAAGTCTACAATGAAACACTAAATTAAAAATTTTGAAAAAATCAAAGAAGTGATTAAAAAATGAAAGTAAGACAAAACATTGAACTAACAAAACTAGGAGATGATTTTTATGACAAAATTTCCCATTTTGTATCTCATAATTTTCTCTATCTCTTATTTCAATTCAGTCATAAATTCTTCCCCTCTCAATAAATCTGACAGAAAATATTCCATACTTCCCTAATTTGCTTATGATAACATCCTGCATGTCTAAATCACTTACCCATTTTGACCTTATATCAATCTGTATTGTGATATGTTTGTCTTTACCAAGTTTCTGAAAAACTGTTTTCTAGTTTTCTCAGCATTTTTTTTCAAATCGTGCTTTTTTTGGAAGCTCTTTCCGTGGTGTCAAATAATTGATAATTGAGGGAATGTTCATCAATTGGAGAATGACTGGAGAAGTTGTGGTATATGGTTGTGATGGAATATTATTGCTCTATATAAAATGATAAGCAGGTTGGTTTCATAAAAAGGAAGGCATATATGAATTGATATAAGGTGAAGCAAGCAGAATCATGACATTATATGTAAGAGAGATATTATGAATTTGATCAAGTATGAAAGACTTAGATACTTTGATCAAGATAAGGATTCAAGACAATCCCAAAGAACCAATGATGAAAAATGTTATCCACCTCCAGAAAAAGAACTGATGAACTCTGAATGCAGAATTCAAATACTGTTTTATCTTTATTTTCTTAGTTCTTTAGCATGTCTTTCTGCTTTGTTTTGTTACACTGCTAATGTAACTTAACATGTACAATCAATATCATATTCCTTGCCTCCTAAAGTGGTGTGGTAGGGGCAGGAAGAGGAAAAGAATTTGGTACTCAAAATTTTTAAAAAATAGATGTTAAAATGTTTTTTACACACACACACACACACACACACACACACACACACATATATATATATATAAAAATTGGGAAATATTTAATAAAATGAAGAATACTAATTTTTTAGAAAGAAAATCTTCCAAAGTCTGCCTGTTTTTCTTTTTTTTTATTTTTATCAAACTTTTCTTTCACACTTAAACTGTTTAGCAATCTCTCTTTCTTGCCTTGTGTATTTGACTGGAGGCCTTTCCTAGTTCATACCTTATCCCATGAATATTTTCTCTGCTAGTGTTTTCCTTTGAGAGTAGAATACACCCTTATACTCTCTATATCTTGCATGTACATTTATTTGCATCTCCTTTATGTCAGGGATGATGTTCTTAATATTTCTGTATATGTCCAGCCCTTATCAACTGGCCTTTCACTTGGTAGGAGCTCAATAAGGAATTGCTAATAATGTTTGCTAATTGACTCACTGAAGCCTGGGGTCAGATTGAGATAGTGTTTCTTGCTTTTTCTGAGATCAAACAGGGTCTGACATTTTGTTCAATGACAAATAGAAACTATTACCTTAAAATTTTTCTCTTTACTGCACTCTCTAGCTCAATATAGAAATAGAGAGAGTATTAAGTGAAGTACCTTATATTTCAGTTAAATAGGGGGCAAACTAGATAGTGGACAAGGAGAATTTATAGGACACAGACAGAGAAGGCTATTTTTCTTTCATTCATCTCAAATTGGAAAAAGAAAAACAGTGAATATATAAAGGAGACACATATAAGCCTTATAAACCACACTTTAGCAAGACATTAATGTGTCTCACACAAATTCAGTGTAGAAATGTTTAAAAGGATATAGTTGGGAGAGAATTTTTATTCAGAGACTTAGCTGGCTGATTAAACATGTTTTATACATTTCTGAAAGGGACCAGGATCTTTAAAGAAGAAATGATTCAGTGAAAAACCCCAATATATATTGACATGTTTGTGAATATAAAACCAATTTTGTGGAGATTAAACATTGATCCAGAAGGAGAAAGGAGTTGAACAAGCCAGTAACTCTGTTTCTCCAGGGTAACTTTCCCTTTATTGGAAAAAGCCAGTCATACACATCCATTACAATGCACAGTGCAGCTTTATTCTACCATCCCCATTTCCCTCCCCATTTGCTTAAGTCAAGTTTCATGGATCTAAAAGTCCGGTTTCTCCTTACGAAAATTGAGAAAACAAGAAGAAAAAGTTAGAAAGTATGTTTCAAGAGAAAAAATTGCGTACTAAGGATTCAGATCAACAATTTTTCTCTGATAAATTATGAGTTGTTTTACAAGGCCTTAAACCCCAAAAGGATCAAAGGCTGGATTAAATATGATAATGACTTTAATTCCAAAAATTCCCTCTATACCTGAAGTCTCTGGGTTAGGGAAGAAAAATCAGCTCTTCGTTCTTCAAGCCAACGAGTCCCAAAAGGATGTAGAGTAAATTTTGGATTTATGCCATATAGAAACAATGAAGTTTTGATTATTTGATGATGAATAAAGAGCTACATTCTATCACAATTTTACTAATTATTAAGTAGATTTTTAAAAAATGCTAAATTTGTATCTTTAAAAACTTCATTAATCCTTACTATATCATATCATCCTTCAAGCTATTATCTGATATCTCACCTTGTTTTTCTCAGCTACTTGAGAAAGTTGCTAATCTCTTTGTCTCTATACTCATCATCTCAGTCACTAGTCAGTCCTTTGAAGTTTATCTTGTGAATCTCTGGCTCAACTAAAAGAATTTTATGCATTTACCAATGATCTCTCAATTTTCAAAGTCATGGTCTTTCTTATTTTCAAAGTAGTAGGCAGGGGGAAGGGACCAGTACAGGTCACATAGTTAGTAAATGTCTGAACCTGGATTTGAACTCAGATACTCTTGACTCTGGGCTCTGCACTCTATCCAGTGTGACACCTGGTTTGGTGGTTGTTGTCCTTTGTTTTCAAAAAGAATCAAAATGACTTCATCATGATAAAATGAAGTTTCAGTGTGTCTGATTGTGGCAGATCAGACCACTATGATCTTGGAATGCTCTACCACAGACTGGGCACAGATAGTCTTTGTGAACATTTGGGGTGGTTACTCCAAATTTGCACATCCTATGTCTCCTTTGTACTATCTCAATTCTTTGCTCATAAGGCACAGCACCTTTTCTGGTGACACCTGCTTGCCCCACAGCAGTCTTTTTTTGGTCTTTATCCTTCTTGAAATAAAAGGTTGACCATTCTCTATATCTGTTCATTCTCTCTTCTTTGAGTTTTTGTGACTATGCTTTATCAATTCTCCTGTCTTTCTAAGCATTCTTTCTGATTCTTCTTTGTTGTCATGCCCATATAAGTGTGAGTATGCACCAGGGCTCTTATGTCAGTAGGCTATCTTCTCCTTTCTCTATATACTTTGTCACTTAATGACCTCCTTAAGGTCTAACTATATTCCATCAATGGGTTTAACTATATTCCATTAATCAACAAGTATTCACACACACAGAGATGAGGTTCAGTCCTAGAGAAACTTGGGATCTTTACATTTCTCACCTTAGAAACTAAAAGGAATCTTTACCTGAAACTTCAGTTTTGGTTCATTTTTAGGGTCTCAAGGCAAAATGCTAATCAAGTATAAGACATATATTGAATTCCTTCATAAAAATGAAATGCTTAGCATAAGGGACTACAAACCATTTCTGTGAGCCAAGACAGCCAGCAAGGTACTAAATTGCCTTAACTCTCTCATATTCATCTCTAAACAAACATAAAATAGTGCCCCCAAACAAATTCAGGAACAACACAATCAGTATAAAGATTAGGTAAAACAATTTTTGATCCCAAGAAACTTAGAAGATCAGCAGGAAACATCTGTCTCACTCAAGTAAAGGGGGAGTGCAGTCCAGGACAGGAAGTGTCCCAGCAAGACCCATCTCACTAAACCAGTGCTATATATTGAGCCTCAGTGTGGTGGAGCCAGCAAACTCCAACACTAGAACCTCCCATGTGCCTCAGTGTAGCCAGGAAACCAGGAAGACTCAAACTCTGAGAATTGCACATGATTTAACATAGCCCCTGCCAAACAGGCAACCTCCAGTGCCCAAATCTCTATGTGCTTCAGGGTGGCCCCAGGCAAAGAGGAAGATGCCAACCCTACTTGTGCTTAAGCAAACAACTCATCCTCCACTTGCTTGGGCTTAGCCCTAGACAAGGAGGAAGCCACCAGTGACCAGACTATTATGTTCTGTTTTGAGAATTTATTATGGTTCGGATTCACTCCTGTAAATGACACTCGGACACAGTGGTTAAAAGTGAAAGTAAAATTCAATTATGCACAATTATATAATACTAAGAAAATGGATAATAATAATATGGGAATAGCTAAACTATTAAAATAACGAGTAGCACTTTTAGATTTAAATAAAAAATCATACCAATGATGATTAGTATCAGAAGTAACTAAATGTGAGGCCTCGAGAAGTTGATTTACAACTATGTGGGTCTGAATTCGATGTTCGTTTAAGGCATGCTGATTAGACTCTAACATTCTTTTCAGGACATAAGATCGATTGAGAATATCGATTAAAGGTTGTAAAGATAGAGAAATCTGAGGGAGAGATAACATTTTGGGTACCCATGCTAAATTCTGAACAGCATCTGTATCAGGGGAAAAAATAAAAGTCATCACCCTGCCAGAGTAAAAAGGAAATATTAGTTAAACAACCAGAAAAAGGATTCTGAACAACATCTGTATCAGGGGAAAAAATAAAAGTCTTCACCCTGAAACAACCAGAAAAAGGAGGAATTTTTGAAACAGAAGCTAAGTCTGCATTATTATTAGAAGTAATACATATATATTGGGAAGATACTTCATATAACATAGAGAGATTATTCAAAGGATACAAAGTTAAAATACAAAGGTTAGAAGAATGCAGGGGAAGGCAGGGCTCCAACTGCCAGGTCCTCATCCCACAAACTGCACCTTTATCAGTATCGATACAATCATTTAAGGTATGAGTTACATTTTTATACAAGGAATAGGTTGCTTACAAAAACACCAAATACCACAAATAACAAGAAGGATATACAATATAAGAAGAATAATAGAAATAGGTAAAGAAAACATCACCGATTCTGGGGAGCACCAACTCTAAAAATCACGGCTGGGGAATCCCGGTTCAGTAGCCTCTGAGTCCCGAACGGGAAGGTCCCAGGCAGATCGTCATCTCCATGGGTGAGATTCCAAAGAGGCTCTGAGGCTCGCTAGCTAATATAGGTCTTTAAACAAAGAAGGCACTCAGCCAACTAGTCTTAGCAATAGGATTCTGCACACGGGGCACATACGTGACTTAAAATAGGAAATAAGTCAATCAACTATTTGAGTGGAGTGTTATGGCTTGGAACAAGAAACAGACTGTTCTTTGATGTTTTAACAAGAGTATGCAGGAGGGGAGTAGCCAGATCCCCTCGCATAAACAATTCTAGAAGGGGCTAGTAGTTCCTAGAATCACTATCCAGGTCTGTTAGCTTGAGCCAAGTCATAAAGTTCACAGAGCAGTTACATTCTCACGGGCCTGCATTTCAGTTCCTGGTCCTCATATCAATTAGGGTAAACTTATTTTATATAAGCATTCTAATTCTTTATTCATGTGCTTAAGTGTAAACCAGGGAAATGCAGAAACATAGTCCAGACACTAGCTCCAGAACACCAGTTCAGCACCAGGTAAGCTACCAGACACCAAAGGTTTCCAGAAGTGTCAACTATCCTCCATTATACCCCTCAGTGCACAGCATATAATGAGGGTCCCTCAGGGGCCTCAGGGCAACATCAGATAAATAGTGCAGGACTTGTGTCCCTTGGCAAAAAAGCCTGACACAGTGTCCCTTCTACCACAGATGAGATAACATTTAAAACAAGGAAAAATGTCAAATAAGAAGGGAAGAAAAATAATCTAACTATAAAAAAATTATCAGTGTGACAGGGAAGATAGAGACCCAAATTCAGAAAAGGACAACAATGTCAATCAAGTCCAGAAAGAACTCATGGAATAGCTGAAAAAGGAGCTTAAAAGTTATATAAGAATAGGAGCAGAAAAATTGGGAAAAAAAATTAGAGTGATGCAAGAGAATACATGGGTGGGGGGGAAGCCAATAGCTTGGAAAAAGAAAACAGCTGCTTAAAAAAATACAAATGGCCAAGTAGAACAGAGATAACAAAAGCTAAATGATGGAAACAGCTCCTTAAAAGTTAGAATTGGGCAAGTGGAAGCTGATGAGATTATGAGACATCAAAAATCAATCAAAGAAATTCAAAAGAATTAAAAATAAATGAAGAAAATGAAAAATACCTCATGAGGGAAAAAATGACCTGAAAAATAGATCCAGGAGAGAAAACATCAGAATGATGGCACTACTGGAAAGCCAGAATCAATAAGAGGACTTGGATAGCATATTTCTGGAAATTATCAAGGAAAACAACCCTGATTGCTTGAACCAGAGGGCAAAACAGACAATGGAAGAACCCACTAATCACCTCAGGAAAGAAATCCCAAGGTAAAAATTCTAACGAATATTATAGTTATACTTCAGAACAATCAGGTCAAAGAAATACAACAAGTAGCCAGAAAAAAATCATATAGTAGGGAGCCATCATCAGTATTACTTGGGACTTGGAAACTGCAACATTAAAAAGATCAGAGGTCACAGAACATGGAATTCTGGAAGGCAACAGAGAGAGGACAACCATGAAGAATCATTTATATGGCAAAATTAAACACATTATATCAAGGGGAAAAATAGTCATTCAGTGAAATAGAATGATTTCAAGTTTTCATAAAATCCAGGGTTAAATAAAAAAATATGATCTCCAATATCAAGATATAAGAGAGGAAAATGATAAATGCTGGAGAAGATGTGGCAGAGTTGGAAAACTTACTGTTGGTGGAGGTGTGAGCTGATCTAACCATCCTGGATAGCAACTTGGAACTATATCCAAAGGGCTATGAAAATGCATGCCCTTTGACCCAGCAGTACCCCTTCTAGAGCTGTATCCCAAAGAGATCATAAAAATGAGAAAAGGATCCATATGTTCAAATATATTTGTAGCAATTCTTTTTGTGATGGCCAAGAACTGGAAATCAGTAGGATGCCCATCAATTGAGGAATGGCTGAATAAGTTGTGGTATATGAATGTAATGGAATGCTATTGTGTTCTAAGAAATGATGGACAGAGGGATTTCTTAAAAACCTGGAAATATTTATATGAACAGATGCTGATTGAAGTGAGAAGAACCAAAAAACTGTACACAGTAATGGCCGCAGTATGTAAGGACTGATTTTGATGGACTTAACCTTTCTCAGCAAGAAAGGACCTAAAAGATTTCCAGAGGACTCATGATGACAAATGCCATTCGCACCCAGAGAAAGAACTATGGAGTTGGAATGCACAATGAAGCAGACTATTTTCTCCTTATGTTTTGCTTATCCCTGGTTTCTCCCATTCATTTAAATTCTTCTATGCAACATGAGTAATGTGAAAATGTGTTTAATAGGAGTGCATGTGTAGAATCCATATAAGATTGTATGTCATCTTGGCTAGGGAGCAGAGGGGAAGGAGAGGGAGGAAATTTGGAACTTAGGCAAATGATTGTTGTAACCTGAAAACAAATAAATATATTCAGGAAAAATGACATGAGAAGTATAAATAGGTAAAAAAAGGGAAAAGAAAACATAAGGAATTTAATAAAGCTAAACTGTTTGCACACTTACATGGGAAGATGATACCTGTAATTCGTAATAAAATTTTATCTTTAATGCTACAATTAAAAGGAATATACATAGGCAGAGGGTATAGGTATAAGATGAATTTAAAGGAATGACAAAATAAATAAGGGATGATAAATAGGAGTAAAATGGGTGCAGAAGGAAGTGTGAGGTAGAATGGGGGTAAATTATTGCACATGTTGAGTGAAAATATTATCAAAATGGAGGGGAAGATGGGAGGGTGGGCAATGGACATTGCTTCAACCTTACTCTCATATGTGTTGGCTCAAAGGGAGAATAATATACACAATCAGTTGAATACAGAAATCTTTCTTACCAGACAGAGAAGTAGGAGGGTAGGAGATTAAATTATGGGGAAGGTGGGGGCAAGAGTGACAGAAGGGAAAGCAGATTGGAGCAATGCACTCATGAAGAGAGAAAGTATGAAGGGAGAGAGAGGATAAACAGAAGGAAAAATACAATGCAGGGAAACACAGAGTTAGAAATCACAATGGTGAATGTGAATAGGATGATCCCTTCCATGAAACAGAAGTGGATTGCAAAGTGGATTAAAAATCAGAATTCTACAATATGTTGTTTACAAGAAACACAATTGAAGCAGAGAAAATCTATCATGCTTTAGCTGAAGTAAAAAAAAAAAGCAGGGGTAATTATTCAGATCTTAAAGTGAAAGCAAAAATAGACCATATTAAAAGAGATACCAAAGGAAACTACATCTTGCTGAAAGTTACCATAGACAATGAAGCAATGTCAATATTAAACATATATGCACAAAGTGGGATAACATCCAAATTCTTAAAGGAAAAATTAAATGAGTTACAGGCATATTAAATGTCAAATAGATAATTTTGAATATGTCATAATAAAAAATAACTTCTGCACAAACAAAACCAATGCAACCCAGTCAGAAGGAAACCAGAAAACTTTGAAACAATCTTTATAGCAAGTGTTTCTGATAAAGGTCTTATTTTTCAAATATATAGAGAACTGTGTCAAATTTATAAGAATCAAGACATACCTTAATGGATAACTGTTCAGAGAATATGAACAGGTAGTTTTTAGATGAAAAATCAAAGGTATTTATAGGTATATATGAAAAAGTACTCTAAATCACTTTTGATTAGAGATATGAAAATTATAAACAAATCTGAAGTACCACTTCATACCTCTCAGATTGGCTAATATGACAAGAAAGGAAAATGATAAATGTCGGAGAGGATATGGGAAAATTAGGTCACAAATTCACCTTTTGGTGGAGTTGTGGACTGATCCAACCATTCTGGAGAAAAATTTGGAAATATACCTAAAGAGCTACAAAACTTTGCATTGATCTAGCAATACCACTACTAGGTATGTATCCCAAAGAGATCTTTAAAAAGGAAAAAGGACCTACATGTGCAAAAATATTTATAGCAGCCCTTTTCATGTTGGCAAAATATTGGGAACTGAGGGGATTTCAATCAATTGGGGAGTGACTGAATAAGCTGTGGTAGATGAATTTTTATTGTGCCATAATAAATGGTGAACAGGCAGATTTCAGGAAAACAAAACAAAACAAAATACCTTGGAATGATCTATATGAACTGTTGCAAAGTGAAATGAGCAGAACCTGGAAAACATTCTACACAGTATCACCAACACTATGTGAGGATCAACTCAGCTCTTCTGAGCAATATAACAATCTAAGACAAGTACAAAGCACTCATGAAGGAAAATACTTTCCATATCCAGATAAAGAAGTGATGGATTCTGAATGAAATCAAAGCAGATTTTTTTCACTTACCTTATTCTTTTTTTTCCCTTTTTGATCAGCTTCTTCTTTTACTGCTGTGACTAATACAGAAATATGTTTCACATGATAGCACAAGCATAATGTATATTAGATTGTCTACAATTTTCAGAAGGGAGGAGAGGGAGGGAGAAAATTTTGGAACTCAAAATCTTGTACAAAGAATGCTAAAAATTATCTTGATATGTAATTGTTCCCAATATATATTCCCAAAATAAAAATAAAATAAATAAGTAAAATACTATTAAAATGGGGAGAAATAGACACCTGTTCACACATTGCCAAATAATGAGGTAGAATGACTTACATTTTCCAAGAAAGTCAAGACTGAAAACTATCAAAATAAAAGTGCATTTTTGAAACTTTTTTTATTGGTACTGCAACTTTAGTTTAATTCTGAATTACCAAAAAATATACCACCAGATCCATGACTCTTGGTAGGCCAGAGCTTTGTGCTTATCCTCTTTTGAGATCATTTCTCCTAGAAAATTGTAGGGGTAGAATTTTCTTGCTAATACCAGTTGCCTCCGACTAAAGATCTCTGGGGCTACACATTTCCCTGAACTCATGAGGTTTCCTCAATGGCTAATAATATTCCTTTCAGTGTATCTGCTCAGTCATGTATACGTACCAAAGAGACAAATGTAATCAGCATCCTCAAAGTGAGGCTCAGCTTCACCTGAGCAAGACATAAATAACCAAAGTCTCCATTCTAAAATGGGGCTAGGGCAGGGATAACAGATACGCTCTCATCCCGGAAGAGAGAGGTGATAAGACTTATACTATACTTGGCAGATCATAAAAGAGGTAACAATTGAATCAGGGCCACTAATTTTTAAAAGTTCATTGGTTCAATGGCTCTTCCACAGTGGCACAGGTATCCCACTCACAAATATTAAAAAAAACTAAGACTTCAAAGCACTGAACCACATATGTGTCCCAATGTTGCTTAATAAGATCTAGCACTGTCTTCATGGAATACGTTGCCCATACTAGAGGCTGTCTGAAATATACAAAAGTTAATTGGCATATATTTAACAAAATAAGCAAAAACACCCCACATGGATAATGTTAATTTGTGGTTTTCTAAGTCAATATGTAGCACCAGGGATACATTTTTATTTGAGTTTGCATGCCAGTAGAGTCAATATCAAAAAGAAATGGGGTTAATAATCCTTAAATAAGGTTGCCTGAAGACTGAATGTTGACCTAGTTATAAAATGTTATGTTATCTCTCTTTTATTGTAATTTTATTTTGTTATATATTTCCCAATTGTATTTTAATCTAGTTTGCTCAAATTTAGGAGTATTGCAGCCTACAGTCACGCATTTTACAACTCTTTTATATTGAGTGTTTTGTTCAAGGGATTCCACTGTTACTGCCCTCAAAGTAGTTTATAATATAAGTGAGGAGGAAAAAAAATATTTTCATTACAACAACAGCAGCTACTACTATGACCATTACAATTACTTTAACTACAGTTACTCTAAGGAAAATATACATCCCGCACAAATAAATATATACAAAGTAATTTAGAAAGCAAAGCACTAGTTATCAGGGGAAAGGACAAGAGATGCTTTACAGACAAAATGCCACCTGAGGCTTGAAGTATTTATTATTGTCATTATTAACAATCATTATTATATAGATAGAATTTATATAACGCATGGAGGTTTGCAAAGTCTTGTACAAATTTTATATTATTTTCGGGCTGACATAGTCCAGAAAGACTCCAAGAAGAAGGTTGCAATTCATCTGTCTACTCCGGGTTATCATCATCAGTTGCTTTGTTTTGAGCCATTTTTCTTCTTTTTTCACTCAACAGGTCTTTCATGCATAAATGATCCATGCTCAGCACTGTGCCAGGCACCAAGTATGGGTAGAGGAAGATAAAAATTAAAAGGTAAGCTGACTCCTTCACTTGAGAACCTTCCAGTCTACTCAGGAAGATAAGGACCCAGAAGTCCAGAATAGCTAAGTAACAACCCAAAGGAATCTATGTTAAGGCTGAAGGCCCAGTAAACACAGTAGGTGCTCCAGAAGTCCCAAGGAGCAAGGTGTACCAGTTATAGGCTGGGGTGGTCTGGGAAGGCTTCTCAGAGTATGTGACCATAAAGTTGCTAAATGAGGGAGGGGTAGGATTGCTTGAGGCAGAGAGAAGAAAGGGGAGAGGTTGGGAACAGAATAGTGCTGAAGATACAGAGATAGCAGTGAAATGATGGACTTTTAGACTTCAGTTTGCTCCAGTGGGCAAAGTACCACAACCACCTCCTCATCTTGAGTTAGGCCTCAACAGGAAAAGGTGAGAAGCAGAATTTGTCAGAGTCCTCTGTTTTCACAGTTTTGATCAAGCAGGACTAGTGGTGAGAGAATATCTCAAAACTTTTCTTACCATGATAGGAGTCCATGCTGCTGTCACCCACACCACCAAAGGGTAGATTGTGGACACCAACAAGGGGAATCATGTCATTGGCAGTCACACCTCCACTGGAAGTCTGCCATCATCTTCTTGATGACCTGGACATTGTGAGAAAACATATAGAGAGCCCAGGACTTTGGCTGTTCATTGATGAACTGGATGGCTTTATCCAGGTTCTTCACACAGACAATGGGGAGAAGAGCCCCAAAGATTTTTTTCCTACATTATCTGAGACCTTGGGTCAACATCAGTGAGAGTGGTTGTGACTGTTGTTTCTCTGCCCAACAGGAATATCAAATTTGATTGCTGAAACCTAGCAAGACATCTTCTTGAGTCATTTTTCAGTCTTGAATAGCTCTTTGTTATCTCACTTGTTTTCTTGGCAAGAATACTGGAGTGTTTTGTCATTTTCCTTCCTAGCTCATTTAACAGCTGAGGGTCAAATGAGGTTAAGTGAATTGCCCATGATCATACACTATTTAGTGCCTCAGAACAGATTGAATTCATGGAGTTTTCCTGACTCCAGGCCTGGTATTCTATCTACTGCATTGCATAGCTTGCCCCTCAGTTGCTTTATCAGATCATAATATGGTATGGATCCATGGCTATTCGTGCTTGGTTTTAAAATTATTTAACAAATATTTGCTAAATACAATTATATTAAAGAAATATGGAAGCAACATCTATTCTAATGAAACAATATTTGTACATAGCTTAGTACAGTGCTGACAAGTAGTAGGCATTATACTTTATATTATATTATTATATTATACATTATATTATTACTTATTCAATACTCCCTTACCATTTAATTGATTTATCTAGGTTTAAAAAAATGCATTCAAAATTTTGAGTGTGTTAACACAAGCCTAGTAAAATATATAAGGAAAAAATTACTTAATAGTAATGCACCCCGATATCCATATCCTTTTTCCTTCTAAATATAAACATGAAAGTACATAGCTGTTTCCTTGCTATATGAATCCTCTAGTTTTGCTTTAGGGTTTTACTCTGTAAACCCTCTGTGCCAGGTCTAAGCATTTTCTCCTGATTTCTTTAATATGAGATATAAAGTCTGTGTTTCATGTTTGGTTTCTTAGGCTAGCTCCATAACATTCTAATGGACCTAAGTGCCAGTGGAGAGCATGTTGGCAGTTTTTATGCATTGTTTGGAACAGACTCTTTTTCTTTGGGAATTATGCTATGCCTGACCATAAAACTTGCTTAGATAGCAAGAATATTTTATTTCTTTGCCTGCTTGAAGACACAATGGCACAATATCTTTGGTAGAGGTATTCTTTAGAAACTCACAGAGAAGCAAAAGCACAAAATATTATCCCCATACAGGCATTATTAGGCCTATAGACATACATTATAGATTGGCTATAGGTAGACATTAACAAGATCTATACATTAAAAAAATGAAAATAAGACCAAATTCTGTTGGTTCTGTTATTTTCTCAATTGATAGAAACCTTTTTTTATAAAATCATATTCAATTTTTTCTAAATAGTTCCAATAATCAGACTGCAACAGACATAATTCTGAAACATGTGACAATTCCTACCATGTAAAAGTTACTACAAGTAATAAGTATGCCAAAAAAAAATGTAACAACCCTTCCCCTCAACAAGGTTTTACTGTACTTGAGAGAATATTGCCTGTACATAGAAAGATACAAGGTAATTTAGAGTGGGTAAAATTGTAGTTGGAAGGAAAAAATGAAGGCTCTGTCGAAAATGTCACTGAAACCTTGAAGTAAGATAAAAGATGAGAAGTGTCCGTGCATTCCAGTATAGTGATTGGGATGGTGATTGAGAAAACTGACTTACACTTTTGTCCTAGAAAATGTTCTAACTCTGCCATAGGAGCAGAGGCAGTCTGACACTTGAACATGGTTTGTTTAAAGAGTACTTAGACATAAAAATATGTGGAAATGGTATTTCCTTACATGCTTTTAAAAAGAATATTATCAATAGATTTCAATTCTTTGGGAAAAAAGTTTTAAACTAGTCATATAGAACACATTTTAAATTATTTAATGGGGTGGTCACTTAAGAGAAGGGAGGGGACTTAGATACCATCCATCAAGTCAACCTTATTTTATTTTTGTGAGGGGTTAACAATCTCCTTTAATCAAGCGCTTATATCATTCACCAATAGAGAAAAATATAAGAAAAGAAATAAAGACCAACAGACAGGCTTCAATTGTCTGACCATTACATACATACATAGTTGCCAGAGAAAGAAGCATCAATATTTGGGTTTTCAAAGCCAGGGGATTGCTTAGCCGCTTCCCAGAGACTCATCTGGCACACAAAGGTTCTTCCAAAAACTAAACCCCAAAGTAAAACCTCATCTTCAGAGCACTTACATATTTTTTAGAGCCAGAGGCCATCACAACCTTTGAGAACTAGTGCTTCATTAACAAAAGGTATGGGCCTTCCTACAAATTTTCCCAGGCCCATTAATGGATGGGAAAGATTTTCCCAGTAAGAAGAAATATTATATTAACAATAAGCAAAAATGCATTATCAATATATTAGGCCCCAAGATCTTTTACGGCCATTAAATAGGCAACTTGTATCCGAATAGACATTAACATTTCTTAAGTACAATATAATTCACATTTGCAGAAAACAACATAGCAACTTATTAGAGGGTAGCCAAATGACTTTAAATAAACACAAAGGTATAAGCATAGCACAACATCATTCTTTGAGGAGAGACAAACCAGTTCCTCCTTCCTTAGTTCCAAACAAAAATGTCCAAGCAAAGTCCTCTAGAGGTGTGTCTTCCCCACACTGCTTTTGCAGGCACTCTCTGGTGTAGGATCTAAAGAGCCAAGTCCCAGTCCTAAAAATACTCCAGCCCCTGCTTCCGTCTCCTGAGGGGTGGCTGGGCAACAAAGTAGTCAGGGTGGAGTCCTTGGGGATACAGGGCACTTCCCCCTCAACCACTATAAGCAGCTTCACTTTCTGGGTCCCAAATTGTCCCAGGAGAGTGTTACAAAGAAGCACACTCAGTGCCTTGCTGCACAGTCCCCAACTTGCCCCAGGGCCGAACTCTGAGTTCTTGAGTTCCTCCTCCTCCAGCAGGAGCCAGGTGTTCCCAGCTCCTGCCTGGGTCTGTGCCCAGGCAGTTCTCCAATCCAACTTTCACTCCTTCCATTTCACTGTGAGCTCACATCTCCAAGGCTGACACACTGGTGGTTCTCCACTTCTGCTGGGTCAGTTTGAAGGCAGTTTTCTGCTCCTGGTTCAAAGCTCCATTTCAAGCTCACATCCCTCTGGTCTGGTTTCTGAACACAATACATTTTCAGGGCCTTCACTGCTCCAGCACAGTTAGGAACTGGGCTAATCCACCCGAGACCTGGCTCTGGCCATATCCACCTCCCAGGGCTCCACGGAAACATGGCCAACAACTGGGAAATAACAGACAATTATGTGCCTCAAACCCTCATACTTTCCTTTTAATTTATGCAGATCCCATCCTAGTCATCATAATGTAAAAGTAAGCCCTCTGACATACACACAGGGGTCTGCTATCACAGGTTCTTTGATCTGCTTTTCTGAAAGGAAAGGCAACTTTTGAGGGATTAACAATCTCCTTTAATCAAACACATATATCATTCAGCAAAAGAGAAAAATACAAGAAAAGAAATGAAGACCAACAGACAGGCTTCCAATTATCTGATCATTATATAGATACATAGTTACCAGAGAGAGAAATGCCAACATCTGGGGTTTCAAATCCAGGGAGCTGCTTAGCAGCTTTCCAGTCCCATCTGGCACACAAAGCTTCTTCCAAAAACTAAATCCCCAACCTTCTCATTTTATACAAGAGGAAAATGATACCCAAAGGAATTAAATGACTTGCCCAAAGTGTCACAACTACATAATAAAAGTAAAATTTGAATATGGGTCATCCTAACTTTCAGTTCAATATTATATTAATATCACTTCTCTTCTTTTTGTGATATGCATTTTAGTTCAAATGAAGAAATGATTCACTAAGGGTCAATCAATAATTGATGTAATTTAAAACACAATTTCAAAATTACTTAAGTATATTTTTATTTCAGTAAATATCTTCCTGTTACCTGTAGAAATTAAAATGATTTCTAAAACTGAGTTCCATACACACTTCTCTTCCTTTTCCCACATTTTGAGAAGTCAAATAATATGATATGATTATACATATGAAACCATGTAAAACATATTTCCATAATAGCCATTTTGCAAAAGAAAATATGCCAAAAAAGAAATCCCATGAAAAAATGAAAAGTGAAAAATGTTTGCTTCTATCTGCACTCAGAATTCATCAATTCTATTTGTTAAGGTGGATAGCATTTTTCATCATTTCATCTTTGAAATTGCCTTTGATTAGCTAAGTCTTTGACAGTTGATCATCCTTCCTTACAGTATTGCCATTACTGTGGAAAATGTTCTCTTGATTCTACTCAATTGACTTTGCATCAGTTTATATGTTTTCACAGATTTTTCTGAAAAAATTCCTACTCACTATTTTATTTATTGTTTTTGTTGAATGTTTCCCAATTCATTTCTGATTTTGAGTTCCAGTTTATCATTGTCTTGAGAATGCAATCAATTTGATATTGATTATACATGCAAAGTCATGCAAAATATATTCCATATTAACCATGACACAAAAGAAAACAAATTTTTTTAAACATAAATTTATTTATTTAACTTTTTACATTCATTTTCACAAAATTTTGGGTTCCAAATTTTCTCCCCATTTTTCCCCTCCCCCAACCCCAATACACTGAGCATTCTAATTTCCCCTATCACCAATCTGCGCTCTCTTCTATCATCCCTCCCTGCTCTTCTCCCCATCTTCTCTTTTGTCCTGTAGGGACAGATGACATTCTATTCCCCATTAACTGTATTTCTTATCTCCTAGTAGCAACAACAATACTCAACAGTTGTTCCTAAAACTTTGAGTTCCAAATTCTCCCTATTTCTCCCTCCCCACCCGTTCCCTTTGGGAAGGCAGGCAATTCAATATAGGCCATATCTGTGTAGTTTTGCAAATGACTTCGATAATAGTCATGCTGTCTAAGACTAACTGCATTTCCCTCCCTCCTATTCTGCCCCCTATTGTTTCTATTCTGTCTTTTGATCCTGTCCCTCCCTGAGTGTTGACTTCAAATTGCTCCCTTCTCCGATTGCCCTCCCTTCCATCATTCCTCCCTCCCTGCTTATCTCCTTCTCCCCCACATTCCTGTACTGTAAGATAGGTTTTCATACCAAAATGAGTGTGCATTTTACTCCTTCCTTTAGTCAAACGTGATGAGGGTAAACTTCATGTTTTTTTTTTCTCAGCTCTCTTCTCTTTTCCTCCACTAAAAAGTCTCCTGCTTGCCTCTTGAATGAGAGATAATTTACCTCATTCCATTTCACCCTCTCTCCTCCCACTACATTTCTCTCTCACCATTTACCATAATTTCTTTTAAGATATGGTCCCATCCTATTCAATTCACTCTATGCTCTCTGTCTCTGTGTGTGCATGTGCATGTGTGTATGTGTGTGTGCATGCATGCATGTACGTGTGTGTGTGCATTTATGTATGTGTGTGCACGTCTGTGTGTGGTCCCACCAACTACCCAGACACTGAAATGTTTTAAGAGTTACAAATATTGTCTTTCCATGTAGGAATGTAAACAGTTCACCTTTGGTAAGTCCCTTCTGACTTCTCTTTGCTGTTTAGTTTTTCATGCTTCTTCTCATTCTTGTGTTTGAAAGTCAAATTTTCTTTTCAGCTCTGGTCTTTTCATCAAGAATGCTTGAAAGTCCTCTATTTCATTGAAAGACCATATTTTCCCCTGAAGTATTATACTCAGTTTTGCTGGGTAGGTGATTCTTGGTTTGAGTCCTAGTTCCTTTGACTTCTGGAATATCCTATTCCACACCCCCTTATTGTAGAACCTGCTAGATCTTGTGTTATCCTGATTGTATTTCCACAATATTGGAATTGTTTCTTTCTAGCTGCTTGCAATACTTTCTCCTTGACCTGGGAACTCTGGAATTTGGCCACAATGTTCCTAGGAGTTTCTCTTTTTGGATCTCTTTCAGGCAGTGATCGATGGATTCTTTCAATACTTATTTTGCCCTCTGGTTCTAGAATCTCAGGGCAGTTTTCCTTGATAATTTCATGAAAGATGATGTCTAGGCTCTTTTTTTGATCATGGCTTTCAGGTAGTCCCATAATTTTTAAATTGTCTCTCCTGGATCTATTTTCCAGGTCAGTTGCTTTTTCCCATGAGATATTTCACATTCTCTTCCATTTTTTCATTCTTTTGGTTTTGTTTGGTGATTTCTTGGTTTCTCAGAAAGTCATTAGACTCCATCTGTTCCATTCTAATCTTGAGAGAACTATTTTCTTCAGTGAGCTTTTGAACCTCTTTTTCTATTTGGCTAATTTTGCTTTTGAAAGCATTCTTCTCCTCATTGGCTTTTTGAACCTCTTTTGCCAATTGAGTGAGCCTATTTTTCAAGGTGTTATTTTCTCCAGCATTTTTTTGGGTCTCCTTTACCAAGGTATTGACCTGTTTTTCATGCTTTTCTTGCATCTCTCTCATTTCTCTTCCCAGTTTTCCCTCCACCTGTGTAACTTGATTTTCAAAATCCTTTTTGAGCTCTTCCATGGCCTGAGCCCACCGGACATCCACCTCGGACGTCATTGTGCATTGGTGTCTCAATTTTTTCCACATCCCTGACAACATTTGTCTTTTTTTTTTTTACCCTTTCTGTCATCATAACTAATCTCACAGGTCTAAGGTATTATCTGAGAATTATTTTAATTTGCATTTCTCAAATCAATTGTGTTTTAAAGAATTTTTATGTGATTGTAAATATATTCAATTTATTCTTCTGAAAACTGTCTATTCATATTCTCTGACCATTTATCAATTAGAGAATATCTTTTTCTAAATTTGGCCCTGGTCCCCAAAATTGGAAAGACTAGGCCTTGATCAGAGAAACACAGCATTTCCCCCCCTCAGTTACTTCTTTTCCTTCTAATTTTGTCTTTAATAATTTAGTTTATAACATTTTTCAATATCATGTAATCAAAATTATCTTCTTTACTTCCAATATCCATGTCTTGTTTGGTCATAATTTTTTCTTATCCAAAGATCTGACAGGTACATTTTCCCCATGTTCCACCAATTTACTTGTATCAGACTTTATGTCTAAATAATTTATGCATTTTGCATTTTGATTTCATCTTGGTATATGGTATGAGATAATGGTGTATGCTTTTTCTCCATCTATTCATACAATAACATGATTTTTTTAAATTTTGCTTTATTATGTAGTCAATTATACTTTTCCTAATACTGAACCATCACTCTATACCAAGAATAAATATTACCTGGATATAATGTGTGATCTTTCTCCTTATTTACATTTTATTAATTTTTGCATTGATTTTCATTAAGAAAACTGGTCTATAGTTTTCTTTCTGTTTTTGTTTCCCTGGTTGAGCCATCAGAAACATATTTATGCAATAAAAGATATTTAGTAGGACCCATTCTTAACATATTTTTTTCTTCAGTGCAGTTTTGTATCTCTTTCCATTTGGCTAATTTTGTTTTTAAAAGCTGTTACTTTCTTTGGCACTTTTTGTGTGTGTCTGTTTACTATACTATTAATTACATATGGCATGCTCTTCTTTGGCAATGAAGAACGAACACAGACACTTCTGAATCTATATTTTGATCTTCCCTGTCCTCATAATGTGATTTTATGGTCTTTCCCTTTCTAACTTGCTTTTTGCTCAAGGTGATTGCCTTTTTCTTGGCTTTTAAAGTGAATCTCTGCTTCTGGGGCACAGGAGGCTCAGTTCCATTTTTCTTGTGCTGGGAACTAGGGGCCTGGTTACAGACTTTATGTGCTTTGGCCTCTAGGTCTTTCAGTTAGCTGCTATAGATGCTACATAATATTGCAGCTTACCTGGTGCTGAGGTGGCTGGTATGTACCAAGGCTGAGGTCAGGTGAAGTCTGTATTTCTCTGTGGTTACACTGAAGCTTCTGAGGTGAGATGTGGGATTGGGGAGGTCTGGCTATTGGAGGTCTCCCCCCCACCCCGTGCATAGCTCTGCTAGGGCATGGGCAGGCTCAGTGACTAGTGGATTCCCATCTGTTCTGGTGACTGCCCAATTCTGGCTATGGGTCCTGGTGTTGGTGTTTACTATCAGGAACTCCTGCTGGTTTGCTGAGATGGGGCTTCCTGGGGTGACTCAGGTTTTGTACTGGTCCTCTTCAACCACAGTAAAAGGGACACTTCCCTTTGATTTCACCAGCCTCCTGAGCTACAAGGTTGATGGGCCCCTTCTTCCGGCTCCACTATTTCTGGATATTTCCTGGGGCAATACTCTCTGACTTTTTCAAGTTCAACAAGGAAGTGTAAGAGCTCTTAAAGTTTGCTCTGCTATCTTGGATCCCAAATGCTCAATAGGTGATGTTTAAACATTAAGGCCATGGGCTGATAGCTCCAGGAGCAGACTCTGTTACTGATGTGACCCTGTACTTCTCTCTCACTCAGCTCTTCCCAATGCCCGTCCTGTGCTGAGAAGTTTGGGAATAGTATTTCTTGACTTGGACTGCTAAGGGCCATTTCTGCTCTCCTATGGCTGAGTCTGTGCTGGTGTAGCCCATGTGCTCTACACTCCCCCAACTTGATGTAAAAGATCATTCTCATTGACTTTTTCAGGCTGTGCTGTGCTGGAAATCTGTCATACTGTCTCCTAGTGTATTCTGTTGCTCTAAAAATTTCTTCAAGTTCTCTTTGTAGAGGTACCTGAAAGAGTTTTGGGGAAGAGGTCTGATGTGTCTTGCTTTCACAATGCCATCTTTTCTCTTCTCATTATAATTTCTTGAAAGATAATATATAGACTCTTTTTCTGATCATGACTTTCAGGTTGTCCAATAAGTTTTAAAGCACCTCTCCTGGATCTTTATTCAAGATCAACGTTTCTCCAATAAGATATCTCACATGGTCTTCGACTTTTTTTCATTCTTTTGATTCGGTTTTATATTTTCTTACTTTCTCATAAAGTCATTAGATTCTATTTTCTCCATTCTAATTTTTAGGGAATTATTTTCTTCAGTGAGCTTTTACACCTTCTTTTCCATTTGGCCAATTGTGCATTTTAAGGCATTCTTCTCCTCATTGGCTTTTTGGATCTCTTTTGCCATTTGCATTATTCTATTTCTTACATATTATTTTCTTCATTTTTTTGGATTCCCCTTTAGCAAGCTGTTTGCCTCATTCTCATGTTTTTTTTCTCCCATCACCCTCATTTCTGTTCCCAATTTTTCTTCTACTTCTCTTACTTGACTTTCAAAATCATTTTTGAGCTCTTCCATGATCTGCAACTAATTCGTATTTTTCTTGGAGGCTTTGGATATGGGAGCTTTGACTTTTTTGACTTCTTCTGATTATATGTTTTGATCTTCTTTGTCACAAAAGTAAGATTATATAGGCTTAGGTTTTTTTTTTCTTTTTTTTTTAAATGCTCTCTGTTCATTTTCCTAGCCAAATACTTGACTTTCTAAATCTTTGTCAAGGTAGGACTCTGCTTCCAGTGAGAGAGGAGTTGTTTATTGTCCCAAATTTCAGGGGTTTTGTGTAGCTATTTTCAGAGCTATTTCAAGGGACCTGTAAATTTTCAGTTCTTCCAAGGTAGTAGCTCCAAAAGGAAAGTGTTTCCTCCTTTCCTGCCCTGTGCTCTGGTTTGTGAGTGACCACAAGCACTCTTTTCTGCCTTGTACTGGTGAAGAGGATTCCTTCTCCACTGAACCACAAGCTCCACCACACCAGGACTCCTCCTTACTCCAGGACTGGTACCCAGGCCTCCAACCCAAATCCAACCAGGGTAAAACAAGAGAATCCTGCCTCTGTGTCACAAAGTGATCTTTCTAATCAACCTTTGATCAGCTGTTCAATCCGTATACCATCTGTGGGGTGGGAGCTCCCCAAACAGTCATTGCTGGTGCTGTGGCTACTGACACCACGTCTCCTGCCCTGGCTCTGGAACTGGATCATGCCGCTACCCCACTCAAGTAAGGCAATTTTCCCATTGAACTTCTATGCTGTCTTTGGCATTTGTGGCCTGAGAAGTCTGAATATCACCACAGCTGCCAGTGATTCAGTCAACTGAGGCCTGTTCAGGCCCAGTCTATGCCAGCACAGCCCACACTGAAGTGTGTTATACTCCCAACCTGTTGTAATAGACCCTTCATTTTGACCTTCCAGGCTATCTTACTGGAGACTTGTTTTATTCTGCCATTTTCTGGGTCCTGCAGCTTTAGAATTTGTTTAAAGTCATTTTTACAGCTATTTGGAGGTCTTTGGGGGAGAGCTCAAGCAAGTTCTTACTTTTAATCTATTTTCTTGGCTCTGCACGTCTTCAGTGAACTTTTGCAATTCTTTTCTCCATTTGATCAATTTTGCATTGTAAGAAGTCATTGTCATGAGCGCCTCTTTCCATGCCTCTTTTTGTCTCACTTGGTCAATTTTGTTTTATTTTTCATTTTTAAAAATTAATTTATTTTAAACTTAAATACACAATAAGAGAAAAAAAGAAGCATATTATAAACTTCAATACTAAAACTTATATAGAAAATAAGAAAAGGAAAATAAAAGCATTACCCTGTGCACAGCAGAATATAAGAAATGATTCAAATTACATAACAATGTATTTCCATTTCAAGAAAGCCTATATAATAAATAGTACACATTGGGTACTGATCTATTCACCTTTTCTTTGCATTATTTTAAATTGTTGTGGTTTTTTTCCCCTATTTCTTCCTCCTTTCCCTTCTGCCCAAAGAAGGCTACAATTAAGTATTAATATGCTTGTATATAGATACATACATACATACACACACATATACACATACATACATTACACATATACATATATACACATACACACAGAAGCATGAATAGATACTTATACTCATCATACTTACACTTACATATATGTACATATACTTAGATATATAATCATACATATATTTATATATATATAAGTACATGTGTATATATATATATATATATATATATATATGTGTTTCATTCTGTATCTATGTGTCTCCTATTTTTTATTTCCTATCTCTCTTGACTCCTCTACTTTACTTTTACCTGCTACCTTGCTGCCCTATTATTTAACCTACTCTCCAAATATTTCTCCTTTATACTGTCCCACATGCTAAAATCCCTATCTTATCCTCCCCCATCCCTATCCTCTAAGCCTTTTGTTTCTTTCTGGATTTAGAAGCTCTTTATGCCCTTCTACATGTATATATATTATTCCCTTTTTAATCCAGTCCCAGTGAAAGTAGGTTTCCAGAACAACCAGCTTCCTCTCCATCTAATTCCTCTGTGTCAATTTTCCTCTCACACCTTATTTGTATAAGATAATTACTCTTTTTTTCTTGTCCTAAGCAGTTTGCTTTTTAGTATCACATCATATTCAACTCTATGCCAATCTTTCTATTGAACTACATGACTGCTAATAATAATCTTAGACATACAGTTTACATTTCCTCATATAAAACACTTAATAGTCTATCCTTATTGAATCTCTTGTAATTAGTGTTTATGCTTACCTTTTGTTTTTACTGAATCTTGTATGTCAAAATTTCTATTGATTTCAGGTTTTTATGAAACAAAATCCTGAAAATCTGATAATCCATTCATCATCCTTTTATTTTCTTTCAGGATTATGACTAACTTTACAGAATATATATTTTTGGCTGCAACCCCAGTTCTTGTGCCCTTCCATGTATTGTGTTCCAAAACTTGCTATATTTCAGCGTAGCCACTGCTAGGTGTGATTCTAATTTTGACTCAATCATATTTTATTTTTTCCTCTTGTTGTTCAAAGTTTTTGAATCTAGCTATGATTTCCTATAGGTTTTCCTCATAGAATCTCTTTCAAGTGGTGATCAATGGATTTTTTTTCCTATTCCTACTTTCCCCTCTTATTCTAGAACTTCAGGAAATTTTCTTTAATCATTTCTTGCTTTATTTTACGTTTTTATTTACTTTCACTGTTCTCCAATCACTACCATATAATTTAGATTTTTTTCCCTCCCTCCCCCTCCTTCCATCCTTCTTCCCCCTCCTTCCCCAAGATGGCATACAATTTTATATAGGTTCTACACATACATTCCCATTAAATGCATTTTCACCACAGTCATGTTGCACAGAAGAATTAAAATGAATGGGAGAAGTCATATAACAAACTAAAATGCAATACAAAAGAAAATGATCTGCTACATTCTGTGATTGAATTCCATAATCCTTTCTCTGCATGTGGAAGGCATTTTGCCTTAGAAAACCATTGGAAACTTTTTAAGTCATTGCATTGTAATGAAGTTCTAAGTCTGCCAGAAAAAATTCTCACACACTGTGGTTGTTGTGTACAAAGTTCTCCTGGTTCTGCTCCTTTCATTCAGCATCAGATCATATAAGTCTTTCCAGGCCTTTCTGAAGTCTTCCTGTTTATCATTTCTTATAATACAATAGTATTCCAATTACATTCATATACCACAATTTATTCATCCATTCCCAAATTGATGGGCATCCCCTTGATTTCCAGTTTTGGGCTGCCACAAAGAGAGCTGCTATAAATATTTTTGTACATGTGGGACCCTTTTTCATTTTTATGATCTCCTGGGGATGCAATCCTAGATGCCATATTATTGGGTCAAAGGATATACACATTTTTCTATCCCTTTGGGCATAGTTCCATACTGATCTCCAGAATGGTTGTGTCAGACCACAGTTCCACCAACAATGAATTAGTGTTTCAACTCTCCCACATCTTTTCCAACATTTATCATCTTCCTATTTTTTTATGTTAGCCAGGGGGGTCTCTGTCCCACTTCTTGTGCACTCACCAGGAGGGCTTGTGTTGGTTCTTTCTTATCCAGGGCTATGCCCTGGCAACATAGATGGATCTGATATTCCTTATCAGCAGAGATTACTTTTCCTGGATCAGGTACCTCCTTAGGCTACCTGGAAACATGAAAGCTCCTGTGACTTGCTGTTGTGGAACTAGCCTGGAGTTTACTCCTCACAGGAACTAAACCTCATTCTTGGGATTTTTCTTTCAATTGTCCTAGGAGGACTAAGGATCTGCCCCAACACTTGCTTGTTTTTACTGTTTTAAATTTTCCCTGAGGCACTATTTTGTCTTGTTTTCAGGGAAATCTGGAGAGCTTAGAATTTTCTGACTTACTCCATCATCTTCCCAGAATCCCCCTAATATTATTTTCTAAGATGTTATTTTCTTCAGTGTGTTTTGTGTCTCTTTTTATCATACTGTTTTTCTTTTCATAACTTACTTCCTTTGCTTTCATTACATTATCTATTTTTTTCCTCTCTAACTCTGATTTTAAAAGTCATTTTTCAGCTCTTCTAGGACATAGGTATAGGGATTTTGTACAACAAAGAATTATATATTTTTTAATATGTAGAACAAGATTTTTTTTATTTAAAAGATAAACTTCAAGAGCACATATTGCTGAATCAGCTTGGAGCCTTCTTACTCTGGAGATGTCTCATTCCCCAAAGAAATCCTTACTTCATTGGTTAGCTGCTGACCCAGAGCACCATTTCACAAATGCTACCACTTATTGCTCATTTCACTCCCATCTTCAATCCTCATTCTAGATTTTCCTCATTAGTAGCCTTGATCCTGATGACTATTCCTACTCTCTATATCAGTTATTCAGAAATTCATGTTAACCAAGAAAGCCACATGATTATACTTAAAAGACTCATTGCTTATACTTTTTTTGTTTGTTTTGGGATGTAGAGGGAAGTTTTCTTAAATATTTCTAATTGAATTGTTGTAAGAAGAATCATACATTATGACAACATAACATAGCTTTTTTTTTTTCAGAACAAGTTACCTGAAAAGCTGAATTGTTCTAATTCTCATTCCATTATCTACCTCCCGAGCCTCTCAACCTCTCTTGGTCCTCAATTTATATGAACATGACATAGAGAAGGTGCCAAGGAGGGATCTTCTTTATCTTTCTTTGAATTTGTTGATATTATCAAAGTGTAGTACATCAACTAGGATTGCAAGCAACAGTTATGTGATAGACTTGAAAACTTGATGATAAGATGGGTAATTGGCAAAGCTTTGTTTAAATTTTTATAATACTCTAAGTAATAAAATTATTAGTGTGAAACCATGACATTATAACACAGAATAATTCATAATTGTTCATAGTTTTTTGGATAATATGGTAAAATTGTTTGAGCAAAAATAAGTTGATATATCAAATCAAAATTAATTGTTGAGTTTGCCACTATAGATACAAAATAAATATATTCAGGAATTAGGGTTCATATGGTGATTGAAATAAATGAACACAAAATAAAGCATTTACAATGACAATGACAAAAATCTGGTAAATAGTAAACTCTTTAAAATAAATTTTAGAAAGTTGACAATTAAAATCTTAAATGGTTTTAGTGAACTTTAGTTCAATGCAAGTAAACAGTGAGAAAGGAAAGGGACAAAAGTGAATAATGTGATTTTAGAAGTATATTTAGAAAAGCATCCTGTACCATGGTCTCTTAAGGAAAACCTATTTGCCTAATAATCATTGCGAATCATCTGTCATTCTTTTAACTTCAAACAAACAATTTTGCTTCCTGAAGCTACTAGGTGTATCATTCCTACTCATATGATATAGTAACTATCCTCTGTGTTCTGTATCCTTGGCAGTAGAAAGACTTGAATTTGTATCATGAAGACTACTCAGAAATATTCAGATACATCCAATGACAACCTTTCCCAGAGGTATAATGGCCCATACCAAGCAAATTACCAATGATAGATGGCCAAACTCAACCAATACACTTGAAATATTGTATCCTACACAATTCCTTCCTTCCTTACATAATACATTTTTTTTCTGCAAACCTTGGGATGTTCTCATTAGAAAAAATTCAAAAGTCACCATATAGCTTCTTTAATTACTTAAATTTGGTGACAGTATCACTTTACCCTTCATTGTTGGAGTACTTCATTCACCTTTGAGCATTAGTGCTTCAGGGAAGAAACTGTTAAGGTAAAGCTTCTAGCAAGAAAGATTACAAAGATAGATATAAGTATTGAACATGTCATAAAAAAGAGAAGGAACTTGAAATATTAAATTTGAAGAAAAGCATATTTGAGGGAAATGATTTCTGCCTTTAACTATTTGAAAGCTCAATGTATAGAAGAGTGAATTGAATGAGTATATTTGAGCCAAAGAGCCCAGAAAAGATTACAAGACATATTTCAGCTCAAAAGAGGGATTACTTAAGCTGATCATGTTGCTTTACTTCCCTTATTAAAGGTCTAATAAGAGAAAGTTGATGGCAACCTATCAGGGATGCTGTAAATGGAATTTATGTTTTGCCAAGAAGCATTGACCTATTTCTCTTCTACTGTTATGATGACATGCTTGGCCAGGTTCTGGATAATGGACAATGATCCTGTATTTTCCCAGTCTACAAGGGAGTACAAGGCTGTGGGTTGATTCTATATTTTTTATCATATATTTGAGCAATGTTGACAGATGTCTTCCATGAGAACAAACATCATATCAAGGACAGCAACCACAGGGATGGTAAATTCTTCAACTTGAAAAAGTTACCAGTTAAGATCAAAGTGGAGGGAGTATTGGTGCATAATTTTTATACTTGAAGATTATTGTGCACTTAATGAAGCCTTTGAACCTTAGATACAACAAAGTATGAATTGATTCTCTTCTGCTTGTGCTAAATTTGGACTAACAATTAACAGGTGCTCCATCAGCCAACAATGCACCACCCATACATAGAGCAATCAATTACAACAAAGGGAGAAGCTTTTAATGTTGTAGACAATTTCGCTGACTTTGGCAGTAAATTTCCTTTGATGTACACATTGATAATAAAATCGATACACACAATACTAGAGTTAGCTCATTCTTTGGGAGGCTCCAAAAGAAAATGTTGAAGAGAAGATGTATTAGATTGCCTACCAAACTGAAGATCTATAGAGCTGTTGTGCTGATTTCATTGTTGTATTCCTGAGAAACCTGGAGAGTAGGCAATTGTCATGTCAAGAAAATTAACCACTTCTATTTGAATTTTGTTAGGAAGATTCTGAAGATCACCTGGAAGGATAATGTATCAGACACTGAGGTCTTTTCTCAAAGTAAACTTCCAAGCATTCAAACTCTACAGCAGAGTGCAGTTCTGTTGAATTGGCCTTGTTGTCCAAGTGCCAAACATATAATTGACTAAAAGACTCTTTTATGGAGGACTCACACAGGGCAATCACTCACATTGTGGTCAGACGAAGCTATACAAGGACACTCTCCAGTTCTCCCTGAAGAACTTTAGAACTGACTGTGGGACATAGGAGACATTGGCATAGGACTGACTGCCCTACACAGGGTGCCCTCATCAGAGAAGGTGCTGCACTCTATGAGCAAAGCAGAATTGAAGTAGCTAAAAAGAAACACGAGACTCACAAATTTAGAGCTTCAAATGTTCACATGGACAATTTGTGCCCAAACTGTGGTAGAGCATTCTAAGCTTGTGTTAGTCTCATCATCCATAGCCATATACACTGAAAACTGACTTTAATATTTTGATATCATTTTGGTCCTCTTTGAGAAAAAAGGACAGCAACCATCAAATTTCACCTTGTGAGAGATTTATCCATTCTAGTATTCTTCCCTCATGTGGAATCCTTTACATAAATGGAAATTGATATGTTAGAGAAAAAGATGTTCTTAGGATGAAATAGGATTTTCATATATTTATAATTTACTAACTTAAAACAGATATTTATCATTAATATATAATTATTTTAAAGGATTGAAGAAAAGGCTGTTAAAATTTCTTTTTGGACTTCCGGGGGAATGGCACGATCATAATAGTAGAGAAAAGACTTACCTAAGCCCTACCAACATTCCTCTCTAAACAACTTTAAAATAATACTTCAAATCCAATTCTGGAATGGTTGAGTCAGAAAAAAGTCACTATGACATTATTTCAGCTGAAAACAGCTTAGAAATTTGGAATGATCTCTGACATTGAGGATGGAGGCTAGCCTGGATCCCACATGAAGGTAACACCAGTGGTAGTATAATGTCTTGGAGACAGTAGTAGAAGCAGCCTTAGGAGCTCTCGAGTCCAAGAAGTTAAGGGGAACTTGTAGTTGGTCAAAAAGAGACTACAGGGAACCCTTGCACTAGCTTTGGACACAGAACACAATATTGCTTAGCAATGCAATGGTTTATACCCACTTATGGGTCATAGTTCAAGGGAAGAGAGGAGCTTTTGGTAAAAAGGAAGGGGGAACCCTTGGAGCCAACACTTTTGATCACAAGGGGTCAGGGATGCTAAGGAATAGTTAGTCCTAAGAGAATGGTGGCCCTGAGGAGCAATATCAGTTCTGGTGCCAAGGCAGCAGGTGATATGGGGGTGCAGCATCATATCTGGTTCCAAGACATCAAGGGTGCTTCCTGAGTAAAGGACAGATTGCAGACAAAGAGAATAGTAACCACATCTCTCTCTAGAATACACAACTTTGGAAGCCTGAAAACTTTGAAACCCCCCAAAACCCCAGACCTAGCTCTGAAGCTAGCAGTGTGAAAAACCCTAAAGCTTGAGAAAATTTCACATGAACTCTGCATACTGAAAACAAAGCCCATATTTAATATAAACACAAAATCAAGAAATAGGGTAGAAAATGAGCAAATAAAGGAAAAAGAACTTGACCCTAAAAAACTAATACAGTAACAGGGAAAATAAAAAACAAAACACAGAAGAGTATGAAATACATACAATTACAAGCAAAGGTTGAAAAGAAAAACAATGAATTAAAAGCACAAGAATTTATAAAAATAGCTAAGATATTGGTTTCAAAAATAAAAATGGCAGAGAAAAATGTTAGGTGAAAAACGAGAGCAAAGGAAGAAAATTATGCAAAGGACAATTCATAGTTTGGTAAAAGAGGCACAAAATTACAGAAAAATGAAAATAAATTAAAAAAACAAAATTGGCCCAGTGGAAAAAGGAATAAAAAACTTCACTAAGAAAGTAAAACAGCTATTTCAAAAGAAAACTTTGTCAAGTGGAAAAAAAGAGTTCCAAAAGTTCACTGAATAAAATAACTTCTTAAAAAATTAGAATTCTGCAAGAGGAAGCTGATAACTCCATGAGACACCAGAAAAGTAAAAAAAAAAAAGAGTTGGGAAGAAAAAAATGCAAACTACGTCATCAGACAGACATGGATAATAAATCAAGAGGAGATACCATAAGAATTGAACTACCTTACAGCCATGATAGAAAAGAGACTGAACATCATATGTCAAGAAATTATCAAGGAAAAGTGCCCTGATATCCTAGAATTAGAATGCAAAATAAAAATTTTAAAAATCCACCAATCACTTTAAAGAGATCTCATAATGAAAACTCTCAAGAATATTATAGCCATCGTCCAGATTTCTCAATGAAAAGTGAAAATATTTCAAGCAATCAAAAAGATAATATTCAAATAACATGGAACCACAGCAGGATCACAGAAGATTTAGTAGCTACCATATTAAAAGAGTGCAAGGATTGGAATATGATATACTAGAAAGCAAAAGAACTAAGATTACTAGCAGGAATAACCTACCCAGAAAAATTGAAAATCTGTCAATGGAAATGAAAAATGTAAGTTTAATCACATAGAGGACTTTCAAGTATTTCTTATGAGAAGATCAAAACTGTATAGAAAATTTGATTTTCAAATAGAAGACTCAAGAGAGGCATAAAAACGTAAACTTGGAAGAGAAACCATAAGAAACTCAATAAGGCCAAACTGTTTAATTTTCTATATGGGATGATGATACATGTAACATATATCATCTTTATCAAAATAAAGTTATGTATTATGCTACCAAAGGAGCACTTAGTGTAAATTTTATATCACTGGATGTATACTTTATTAAAGGGAAAAGTATCATGTCAATGAATTGAGAATGTAATGAAAAAGGGTTTTAAAAAGAACAAATTTAAAATCCCAGTTAAACACCAAAATAAAAAATCCTGAATATTAAAGGAGATATTAATAAAAATGAAAGTACAAAATGAATGAATAAAGAAAGCTAGTAGCTGGTTTTATGTGAAAACCAAAAAATAGAAAAAAAAGTTGATTAATTTTATTTTAAAAAGAAAACAAACCAAATTGAAGTTATGAAAAATGTAAAGTGTGAATATACGACCAATACAAATGAAATTAAAACAATTATTAGAAATTATTTCACCCAATCATAGACCATGAAAATTGACATATTTAAAATGGATAAATATCTGCAAAAAATATAAACTATCCAGATTAGCAGAAAAGGAAACAGAATACCTCAATAACCTTATGATAGAAAAATTAATTGAAAAAGCCAATAATTAGCTTCCTAAGAAAAAACTGCCAGAAAAAATGGATTCATAAGTGAATTCTACCAAATATTTAAGGAGCAATTGATTTCAATAAAGTATAAACTATTTGAAAAAAATAGGTAAATAAACCTTTATGATGCAAATATACTTTTGATAACTAAATTAGGGAGACATAAAACAGAGAAAGAAAACTACAGATAAATTTTCTTAATGAATATTGTTACAAAATATAATTAAAATACTAGCAGGTATAGCAATATCCCCAGGTATAGCAAAAATACTAGCAAAAAATCACAAAGATAAAATATCACCATGTAGCATTGATATCAGGAATTCAGGGCTAGTTAAGAAGTAGGACAATTATCAGCATAATAGATCATGTCAATAAAAATAACAAAAATAAATGATTATTTCAAAAAATGGAGGAAAAGCTTATGACAAAAATACAATATGAATTATTATTTTTTTAAAAAAAACATACTACATAGCATAGCAGTCAATACAGATTTATTAAAATGATAATATCTATCTACCAAAAACCAATATATCAACCTTTATCTTTAATGGGATAAGGTAGAAGTTTTCTCAATAAGATCAGGAGTAAAGCAATGAGGTCCATTATCACCACAATGATTCAATATTGTGCTAGAACTTCTACCTTTAGCAACAAGACAAGAAAAAGAAATTGAAGGAAAAAATAGTCAAGAGGTATAACCAAGATGATGTATTAAAGGCAGGGACTCCCTGAGTTCTCCCCCAAACCTCTTCAAATACCTTTAAAAATGACTCTCAATAAATTCTAGAACAGCAAAACCCACAAAAAGACAGAGTGAAATAAATTTTCAGTCCAAGAATTTAGAACATTGACAGGAAAGGTCTGTTGCACCAGGATGAAAGAGGAGAGCAGGTCAAGTCAGCGCAGACCACACTCCAGCAAATGCAGAACCAGCCTGGAGGATTGAATCACTGGCAGCAGTGGGGGGTTTCCACACCCCTGAGCCCACAGATGTCAAAGACAACTGAAGATCAGCAGGAAAGGTTTGTCATACCTGGTTGAGAAAGCTCAGGCCAAGCCAACATAACCCTGGCCCCAGAAAACCAGGACCAAGCATTGGGAATGACTGAATGAGCAGCAGCAAGGGTGCCTACTTCGAGAGCTCTCGGTTCACAGAAGGTAAGGTGGTTGAACAACCGCCTAAAAGGATATTACAAGGGTCTTTTTGCTAGCACTGAGGCAGGACTCTTGCTTCGACCACACTTGGACCTTGGTCACAGTTCTGGTTCACAATCCCATGGTGAGGATGAACACCAGCATTGCAGAACTTATGGACACAGTGGAAGGGGTCCCCTTCTCACATTTCCAGCACAGAAAAGAGGGCTTGTGGGCACTCAGAGCCAAGAGCACAGGCCAGGAGAGGAGTAAACACCTCTGCTTTGATCAAACCACTTTAGAAGAACTGAAAACTTACAGATCCCAAAAGTGTCTGAAAACAGTTGCACAAAACCTCTGAAACTTAGGACAGTGTGCCCTCTACTCTAGAAGTAGAGCAATACTTTAATAAAGAGTTAAAACTGAAGTAATAGCCTAGGCATATGAGCCAGCAACAGAAGAGAATTCTGACCATACAAAGTTACCATGGTGACAAAGAAGATCAAAACACACACTTAGAAGAAAACAAAGTCAAAGCTTGTACATCCAAAGTCTTCAAGAAAAATATGAACTAGTCTCAGTCCATGGAAGAACTCAAAATGATCTTGAAAATCAAATAAGAGAGTAGATGAAAAATCAGGAAGAGAAATGAAAGTTAAATCATGAAAAATGAGTCAACATCATGGTAAAGGAGACACACGCACACAAACTGAAGAAAGTATTCTTTATAAAACAGACTAAGCCAAATGGTAAAAGAAGTGCAAAAAGTCAATGAGGAGAAGAATGCTTTTAAAGGCAGAATTGATCAAATGGAAAAGGAGGTCCAAAATCTCACTGAAGACAGTAATGTCTTAAATATTAGAATGGAGAGGGTAGAAACAAGGTGGCAGAGTAGAAACTGAGATTTGCTAGAGGTCTTCCCTGAAGCCCAGACAAATACCTGTAAAAATGTCTCTAAACAAATTCTGGTGCTGCAGAATCCCCAGAATGAAAGAATGAAGCAAATCTCCAGTCCAAGACATCCTGAAACCCTTAATTGGGTGAGAAAGTAGAGTGGCCAGGATCCCAGCCCCAGGGTGACAGAGGGTATAGAGGAGCCCCCAGCAGCCACAGCAGCAAGCAAGCGGTAGTGCCTGTTTCTAGAGCTCTAGCCCAGAGATTGTGGGGGAATAGAATGACTGACAGTATACTTCCCCATTCCCACTGGAAGCAGAGAACTGTCTTGACAAAGAGATCAAAAGTCAAGTAAATGGCTCAGGAAATGAGCAAAAACTGGAAAAAAGAAAAGAGTATAAAATCTTACTGTTGTTTCTCCCATTGCATCATATTTCATACATACCTCCTCCTATCCTCTGAAACTGCCACTTTCCTACTACGTAATTTTATCACCAGAAGCATGAACCAGTGAATACTTTCTGGTTGGCCTCCCCTACCTCAAATCTCTCCCTGTTGTAGTCCCTCTTAGTCCCTCAATTTAGTCACCAAAGTGATTTTTCCAAAACTCTGAACTCACAACATCACCCTCACCCATTTGGTAAATTCTCTATTGCCTCCATAGTCAAATATAAAATACCCTATTTGATTTTTAAACTCCATCAGTATTTTGCCCCTTCCTTTTCAATCTTCTTAAACCTTGTCTCTTCCATATACTCTATGATGCAGTGACATACTCATATGTACAGGTTATATCCTGCTCACCTTAGTTTAGTCCTTTTTTTTAGGAGACCTGAGTTAAAACTGTCATGACCACTTATTTTATGTGTAACAATTGAAAAATAATAATCCTTCTTATTCTATTTCCTTACATGTAATGTGAGAATGACATTGCACCATCTCAGAAGGCTTTTAGGAAAATATGTTTTTACTATAAAATGTAATAAAACATAAAAATATAAAAAATGATTATTGCTTTGAAAATGATATCTATATGTAACGGCAATCAAAATAAACCACCATCATCACAGGATTGGGAGAGGCTGGAATATCAGCCAGAAAAGTCAATCTAAGGATGAAAATTGCACAATTACCTAAGAAAGAATATACCATAATTGTACCTTTTTTGAATATATCATTATAATAGATATATTGAGAGGTGTGGCCTTAAATTTACCTGAGGGGAAATACTAATTTGCAGTAAGGAAGACAGGAATTAATACAGTTTTAGTGGGCAAAATAAAAATGGACCCAATCAGTTTACCTGAACCTTTTGAAGTGATTACTTTAAAGCAGTATCATGTACCAGGTGGACAAGATGAGATTATCAATGTTATAAAGGAATATGTTGAGACAGGAGTGTTAGTCCCTACAACCACCTGATGGAATAATCCTGTCTGGTCAGTAGGAAAGTCGGATGGGACATGGAGGATGACAGTGAATTATAGACAACTAAATAAATTTAATCCTCCCTTGTATACTACTGTCCTGGATACCATTATACCATTATGCCAGTAGAATGTTGGAATATGGAGCTAAAATTTCCAAGTAGGCATATCGGTAAATTATTCACAAAGAAGTAAGATGTTTGCTAGACTTTGAGGAACATATTATAAAGGAAAATTCAAAATCAAAAATAAAGAACTAGAAAAGTGAGTTTTGTTAGGAAGAAGGATACGAAAAATAATTTACAACGAATTGGATATCTGATTGTGTAAACCAAAACTGGTTTTAGTTTCTAGTCTTCATTTCTGATTTAAATAATTTTAATACTATAGCAGAATGGGAAGTTATTGAAATATGTTTAAAGTAAATGATATGACATGATACAAATGATATTTTAGGAAGATTAATCTCTGAATAGTTATAGGTCATCTCATTGGAGGATAAGAAATGACAGGACAGAGTACTACTCTGGCACCTTTGAGATGAAAAAGGTTATAGAGGAAGTTTTCTAAAATATTTAATAGTTCTTCTGTGATATGAACAGGGAAAATAATTCTAAAAGATGAGTCCACCTGGGTAGGTTAGAAGGATTACTCGTACTGAGATCACAGAACAATTAAAATAATGTGGTAAAGGGACCAACAAAGAACTATTTAAATAAAGGCCTGAATTGGGGTGATTATAGTGGGAATGAAGATGAAGCAATAGTTATAAAATACTTATAAAAGAAGCAACTGAAATTAATATTTGGAAAGATGTATGTGGGAGTGCCACAGGGAGAGGAGAGTCCAAGATGTTTGCATGAAAAGAGTGTACTTATCCCTCATGCTTAATATCACTAACTTTATAACCGATTTTCTTAAATATGAATGTTCAGTTACAGGAGGAATTTTTCCTATTTATCACCGTAAAGTTAATGAATAATTTTTATAATATATTCATTCCATATATATGATAATAATGTAATCAGTATGTTAGAGAAGAAAAAAAATTGAGAAGGTATGTTCAACCTCTGCAGGGCACTTTGTTCACAAAGGATGTAAAATGCTGTCATTTGTAAGATGCTCCTGGTAATAGAAAATAAATTGTTAAGAACCATCTGCCACACTTTGCATATCTCCAGGATTGACTTGAATGGTTACATTCAGATAACTGACAGAGGTTTAATTACACTCCCAGCAGTAGTTTTCAGTTTTTGCTCTTTGTTCTAGACACCTTTCACATGAAAGAATGCAAGCCACAATTACAATGCTTTGGATATTTGCATAAAATCTCTTACTTCCAAACCATTTTGCAAACAGTAGATGATTTGATTCATTATCAACAGGTGGAACAAAATCAACTTTGTTTCCTTTGGCTGTCATCTCATTTTTAACCTTCCCTCTAGTAGTGAGTTCTATAAAGCAAAACAAAGATCGGAAAAATGCATTTCTTATATTGCATAACAGACTAACGTTTCACTTGGAAGAAACAGAAGGCTTCTCATTTTTTGTTGACAACATATAATTTATTTTTACCTCAGTTCACTCTTTCATTGGTCTCATTTTCTTTTCTTCATTATTAAAAATATATGCCTGAATTTCAGAGATTGGGATTTGATCTTTTTTTCTAGTGCAATTTCCATTATTTTAAGAATACATACATACATACATATATATATATATGTTTATTACTTTCACAAAATGTTCCTATTGCAATAATCATTATACCAAGGTAAGTTGAATTAAAATGAAATAAAATAAAAAGAAATAAAAGAAACAATTAGCCGTCTAACAAATTTTCTATGAAATCTTAGAATGATTAAGAAATATACATATTCAAGTGAACATTATAACCTAAAGTGATATTAAGAATAATTTTATATTATAAAGATATTCATGACTTTGTGAACTAGAATTTTCAATTAGTATTGGTAGAATAATTCCCTTTCTACCTTTGATGTTCACTAAATTTTGTTTTGTAAGTTTTGATCATGTTTGTGCAAAATGGATTCCAAGTAATCAGTTTTAAACATTACAACATGTTTTTGCTTCCTTTCTTAGCCATTATTTAAGAAATAGGATAAATGGAGAGTAAATGAAAATATATTGGAACATTTAAAATCAACTGATGGAATATTCAGTATATCTGTGTTAATTACAATTCAAAGGATTGACCATTTGTCTTAACGTTTCCATTTAAGATAGTGTGGTATGGTTGTTAAGAAGAAAGTTCGTTTTGCCTCTGTTACTACCAGATCCCTCTAGCAATGAATAAACACAATGCAAATTAATTTCACTTTTTACATGCTAGAAATATGTAGTATTTCAGGTGAAGAGCACTTTTCTAATCCAGGTATATCAGGAATAAGTACACAGAGTGCTAGGGTGCTGTTAGTTCTTTCTCCTACTGTGATAACTTCAGCTGTTACAACTCTTTCCTTCTTTTTCCCTTTTCCACATTCTTTCCTCCTTTTCCCCCTTTTCATTTTTTCCTCTCCTTCCTTTCATCCCTCCTTCCTTTACTCATTTCTCTCTTTTTCTTTCTTTACTTTATTCCTCCCCTTATCATTCCTTTCTTTACTTCCTTCTTCATTTCTTCCTCTTCTCCTTTCCTTTCACTCCTTGTTTCTTCATTCCCTCTTTCTTTCCCACATCTTTCTTTTTTCCTCTCCATTTCATCCTTCCTTTCTTCTTTCATTTCTGTCCCCTTCCTTCTTTTCTTCCTCCTTCCTAAAGTTGGAAACAACCATCAAGTGATTTTGAAATATTCTATTTATATAGCTTATATGCTAATTGAATAGTGCTACAGACATCAGACTGCAACAGTATATAACTGAAATTCAGAAATTTAAAATAGTTTCAGAAATGATTAAGTCCTCAGAGAGGAAAAATGCCAGGTGATGTTTAATTGAAGCACACCTGAGAAGAAGAGAGCACGTTAGAATAAAAATGAGAGACACTTTAAGATTTTGGATATGATAAACACCTTGTTGTTCAGCCATACCGGACTTCATGATCCTATCTGGGATTTTCTTGGCAAAGATGCTGGGGTGCCATTTCCTTCTCCAGATTATCTTGTAGATGAAAAAACTGAGGCAAGCAAGGGTAATTGACATGACCAGGATTACATAGCTAGTAATTGTCTGAGGCTAAATTGTAACTAAGATCTTCTTGACTTGAGGCCCTGAACTCTGTTCACTGTACTACCTAGCTGCCCTGATAAGCACCTACCAAAACCTGCTGAAAATGAGTAACTTTTAAAATTATATATATATATATATATATATATATATATATATACATATATACACACGTACATACATACGTACATACATATATGGTACCTGTGCTATGAAGATTATCAGTTTAAAAATAAAATAAAAATAAAAACCTTTGTAGAATCAGCGTCTGAGCCTTTTTAATGATTTCTTTTTTTGCCTTTAAAATTTGGAAGTGTATTCTTTTCCTTTGGTCGTTAAAATTGAAATATAAAACAGACATTTGTTCACACAAACATTTGTTCAAATCTTTTTTCCCCTACATTTTCAATGCATCATTTTAAAGAATGAAATATGTTACAGTGGATTATAAAGCAATTGAATGGGTCTGGGTTTTTTTCCATAAATTATTTCTGGAACAAAGACAACACAAGTAAAGGTATTTATAACATGCAATATGTTTACTTATGATTATACTCTTTATGCCAAAGAATTTATCCAATTTGACATGGTCTTGGCATGTAGTATGAGATGTTAATCTATACCAAGTTTCCACCCAAGTGTTTCACAGTTTTCTTGGCAATTTTTGTCAAATGATAAGTTCGTGCCCTAAAAGTTTGAATGTTTGTGTTTCTCAGACACTAGATCATGATGGTCATTTACTTCTGATTATTGTGCAGATAATCTACTTGATTGATTCGCCACTGTATTTCTTAGATAGTTCCAGATTGTTTCAATGATTAACACATTATAATACGGTTTGAAGTTTTGTAAGCCAGGTGGTCTTCCTTCACATTTTAAAAATTTGATTCCTATGAAATTCTTTATCTTTTGTTGGTCTGGATGAATTTTGTTACTAACATTTCTAAGTCTATAACAAAAATATTTGGTATTTTTATATGTATGGCACTAAGAAAATTAAGAAATAAAATTCCTTATGTTCTTATATCGGCTCATCTTACTTATGAGAAATTAATATTTCCCTAATAGTTTAGACATGTTTTTATTCGTATGGCAAATGTTTTGTAGCTGAGTTCATATACTTCCTGTGTTTTCCTGAGTAGGTAGATTCCTAAGTATTTTGTATTGTCTGTGGTTATTTTAAAAGGAATTTCCCTTTCTCTCTCCCTACTGGACTTTGTTGGTGATATATAAAAATGCTAATTATTTATGTGGATTTATTTAATATTTTTCAACTTTCTCAAAATTGCTTTTTCAACAATTTTAGTTGATTCTTCATGGTTTTCTAAGCATACCATCACATCAACTACAAAGTGATAGTTTTGTTTCCTTGTTGTTTTTAAAGTTATACATGTATAGTCATGAAAAACATATCAATGAAGTCATGTTGTGAAAAAAACATAAAAAAGAATCAAGAAAAATGAAGAAAACAAATGTTTCAATCCGTTTTCAGACACTATCAATTCTCTTTCTAGAGATGGATAGCATTTTTCATCATAAGTCCTTCAGAGTTATCTTGGATTGTTATATTGCTGAGAATAACTAAGTCATTCACAGTTGATCATCTTACAATACTGCTGTTACTTTGTACGTAGTATATTTCTCTTTGATTCAAACCATGCAAGTCATTCCGGGTTTTTCTGAGAGTATTGTGCTCATCATTTCTTATAGTATGATAATATTCCATAATCATATGCCACAACCCATTCAACCATTCCACAATTGTTGGTCAACTCTCCATTTCTAACTCTTTGCCCCCAGAAAAGAGTACTATAAATATTTTGTACTAGTAAGTCCTTTTCTTTTTTTATCACTTTTGGGATGCAGACTTGGTACTGGTATTGCTAGGTCACGGGATATGAATGGTTTAATAGCCCTTTAGGCATAGTTAAAATCTGTTCTCCAGAATGTTTAAATCAGTTCACAACTTCACCAAAAATGCATTAATGTCTCATTTTCCCCCCACTTCCCCTGCAGCATTTGTCATTTACCTTTTCTGTCTTATTAGTCAATCTAATAGGTATGAGGTATTGTTTTAATTCAGATTTTTACAATCAATGATGAGAGCACTTTTTTCATATGGCTGTAGATAACTTTGATTACTACATGTGAAAACTGTTCATATCATTTGATCATTTATCAGTTGCAGAATGGCTCTTTTTAAAAATAAGTTTGACTCAGTTCTCTATATGTTTGAGAAATGATGCCTTTATTAGAGAAATTTGCTTCAATTTTTTTTTCAAGTTGCTCTTGCTGTTTCCCTCCATCTTATTCCCCCTCCTCCATTTATTCTCTCTCTCTCTCTCTGTGTCTCTCTCTGTGTCTCTTTCTCTCTCTGTCTCTCTCTCTCACACAGACACACACACACACATACACAAATGCACACACACACACATTATTTTCACTCTCTCCATCCTCAAAAGTATTTTGATTCTGACTACCCCTTTTCCCCAGTCTACCCTCCCTTCTATCACCCCCATCTTTTATCCATTTCCATTCATACTTTTATGTAGACTAAGATAAATTGCTAATACACAGTTAAGTGTGTATGCTATTCTGTCTTTGAGTCAATTTTGATGAGAATAAAGTCCATCACTCTTACTCACCTCTTCCCTCTACACCTCCATTGAGATAATGTATCTGATTCTACCTCTCCCTTTCTCTTTATAAAAGTACATTCCTCTCATCCCTTAATTTTATTTTTGGATATCATCCTTCCATATTCAACTCACACTTTTGATCTCTGCCTACTTCAAACTACTCTAGTGAAGAGAAAAGTCTTCTGAGTTAAAAAAAATATCATCTTCCCCTGTGGAAATGTAAACAGTTTAACTTTACTAAGCTCCTTATGATATCTCTTTTCTATTTACCTTTACATGTTTCTTTTGAGACTTGTATTTGAAAGTCAAATTTTCTATTTAGTTCTGGTATTTTCATCAAGAATACTTGAAACTTCTTTTTCTCATTGAATGAATGTCAATTTTATCCCCTGAAGAATTATACTCACTTTATTGGGTAGATGATTCTTGGTTGCACTCCTAGTTCATGGGCCCTCAAGAATATCATATTCCAAGCCTTCCAGTCCTTTAATATAGAAATGGCTAAGTTTGGTGTTATCTTGACTGTTGCTCCACCATACTTGAATTATTTCTTTCTGGCTGCTTACAATATTTCTCCTTGACCTGAGAACTCTAGAAATTAGGTATACTATTCTTGGGAATTTTCATTTTGGGACCTCTTTCAAGAGGTCCCAGTGGCATATAAAACAAAATTTTAAAATTCATCTTTAAAACCTTGAATACTAACTTCTTCCCCTTCCTCCCTCACAACACATCCCCACTGAAAAGTTAACGAATTTGATGCAGGTTTTACATGTGTACTCATGCGAAACACCTCCATAACAGTCATGATGGGAAAAACAACTGATATACTTCTCTATCCTATCCTGCCTCCCATTTATTCTACTCTTTCCCCTGACCGTCTCTCTCCTCAAAAGTGCTTATCCCTAATTACCCCTCTTCCCATTTGCCATTCTTTCATCATCTCTTTCACTTTCTGCTTTTCACTTCTCCCCTATTTTCTTGTAGTGTAAGACAGATTTTCATATAAAATTGAATGTCGCATCATTCCCTCCTTAAGCCAAATCTACTTAGAGTAAGGCTCACTCTTTCCCTCTCACCTCTCCTCTTCTTTCTTCCATTAAAAAAAGCTTTTTCTTTCCCCTTTTATGTGAGAGACAATTTACCCATTCTCTTTCCCATTTCTCTTCCCAGCATATTCCTCTCTCACTACTTAGTTTTAATATTTTAAATATCATCCTTTCAGATTAACTCACCCTGTATCCTTTGTCTATATGTATACAATCCCTCTAACTACTCTAATACTGAAGGAAGTCTCAAGAATTAAAAAATGTTCTCTTTCCATGTAGGAATGTAAACAATTCAACTTTAGTAAATCCCTTATGATTTCTCTTTCCTGTTTATCTTTCATGCTTCTCTTGATTCTTATATTTGAAAGTCAAATGTTCTATTCAGCTCTAATCTTTCTGTCAAGAATGCTTGAAAATTCTCTATTTCATTGAATGACCATCCCCCCCCTCCCAAAATACTTTATTTATGCCTCTGGAATATGATACTCCAAGTCCTTAGATCCCTTAATGTAGAAGTTGCTAGATCTTGTGTTTTCATGATGGTGTTTCCACAATACTTGAATTGTTTCTTTCTCTCTGATTACAATATTTTCTCCTTGATCTAGAAGCTCTGGAATTTGACTACAAAATTCCTAGGAGTTTTCAGTTGAGATCTCTTTCAGGAGGTGATGGGTGAATTCTTTCAGAATCTATTTTACCCTCTGGTTCTAGAATATTAGGGCAGTTTTCCTCTATAATTACTTGAAAAAAATGATGCCTAGGCTCTTTTTTGATATGGGGATATAGAGATGAAACAGAATGATGTCTATCTTGTTTGTGGGTCTTGGTGCCCAACTGACTTGAACATAGATACAAGAAAGATAATTTAAGAATCATTGGCTTACCTGAAAATCACGGATCAAAGAAAAAATATATATCATATGTCAAGAAGTTATCAAGAAAATTACCTTAATATAAGAGAACTGAGGATAAAATATAAATTAAATTAATTTACCAATTACTACTTAAAAGGGATTTCAAAAAGAAGACTCTCAGAAATATTTTAGCCAAAGTTTTCAACTGAATGAAAAAAAAAATTTCAGGCTAAAAACAAACTTCAAATACTATGGAGCCATAGTCAAGATGACACAACATTTAATGGCAACCTCATTAAAGAAACAAAGCTCTTGGAATATGATATCCCAGAAGGCAAAAGAGCATGGAATTACAACCAGGAATAACCTATCATGAAAAAAACAGTACAACCCCTTAAGGGAAAATAATGGATTAATGAAATAGAGGAATTTCAAACATTTCTTATGAAAAGACCAGAGGAAAATACAGAATTTGACTTTGACATATGACTCAATAGAAGCATGAAAAGGCAAATATTAAAGATAAAACACAAGGGACTCAATGAGGTTTTCACAAAAAGAGACCTCTAAAGAATTGAAAAAATATTCATTGTTCATGTGTAGAACAAGTTAATACAGTAAAAAACAATTATATCTAACTTTATTTATTCTATGCTATACTTACCTAAATAATAAAAAAGGATTTTATAGAAATAGAAAAAATAATAACAGAATTAATTTGGTAGAACAAGAAGTCAAAAATATTAAGGGAATCAACGGAAAAAATGTAAAATAAAAATGGCCCAATATTATTTTTCAGATTTCAGGTTGTGTTTCAAAGCAGAAATCATGAAAACACTCTGCTACTGGCTAAGAAATGGAATAATGGATTAGTAGAATGGATTATGTACATAATACACAGTAGGAAATTGCCACTGTAATCTAATTCATGATTAAGCAAATATTCCAAGCTTTGAAGGCAAGAACACATCATTTCAAAGAAAATTTCTGAGAAAACTGGAAAACAATTTGGAATAAACTAGGCACAGTCTAACATATCATATACTAAGACAATGCTAACATTGAAAACTCATTTAGACAATAAAGGTGATATCATAAGTAAATTCAAGGAGCATGGACAAATATATCTTTCAGATGTACAGATAAGGAAAAAGTACATGGTCAAATAAGAGAAAGAATCACAGGAAATAAAATGGAAATTTTTATTACATGAAATTAAAAGAAAAGGTTTTGCATGAATAAAACCAAGGCATCCAGAATCAGAAGGAAAGTAGGAAACTGGGGAGAAATTTTGCATTATACTTCTCTGTTAAAGAGATTGATAAATGGTCAAACATATAAATAGGTTGTTCTCTAAAGAATTCAAAGTTATTAGTAGTCACATGAAAAGCATCCTAACTCTGTACTAATATGAGAAATGAAAATTTAAAAGTACTGAGATGTCAATTCACATCTATCAGATTGGCTAATGTGAAAGAAAAGGAAAAGGACAAATGCTGAAAGTTATGTGGAAAAACCATGAATAATATACTGTTGATGGTGTTGTGAACTGATTCAGCCATTCTGGAGAATGATTTATAATTATGCCTGAAGACCTATAAAACTACATATTCTTCTTTGGCCAAGTAATACCACTGCTTGGCCTGTATCCTAAAGAGATAAGAGAAAATTGAAATTTGTCCCCCCAAAAAAATACACTTATAGCAACTACTTTTGTGGTGGCAAAGAATTGGAAATTGAGGGCATGCCCATATTCTGGGGAATGGCCAAAGAAGTTATGGTACATGATTGTGACAGAATACTATTGCACAATAAGGAATATGATGTAGGATGCTTTCAGAAATCCTTTGAAGTTTTTTGTGAACTCTTACAGTGTGAAGCAAGTAGAACCAAGAGAATACTGTACATTTACAGCAATATTTTAAGGTTCATCAAAAGTGAAAGACTTAGGTTCTCTGAACAAGATAATGTTCTAAGACCATTGCAAAGGATTCATGATGAAAAATGTGATCCATCCACAGAGAACTGATGAACTCTGAAAGCAGATTAAAGCATGTCTTTTTATCTATTTTATTTCATGAAACAACTAATATGGATAAATGTTTTGAATAAAATCACATATATAATTAATATAAAATTGCTTGTCTTCTCAAGGAGAGGTGAGTGGATGCATGGAGGAAGAGAATTTTGATTTCAATTCTTTAAAAAGAATGAATGTTAATTTTTACATGCAATTGGCAATTAAATAAATAAAAATGTATTGGAAAAAAGGAAGGGACAAAAAATACTGACTGAAGCATAACAGTTTTTAAGTAGACAGCATGGGAATGTGTGTTCCCTATATGGTTCTAGACTATAGATATTTTTTATGCAGATTTTATTTTTTAAATGTCCAATAAAGGGTAATGAGGATAGAAAATAAATGCTTGTAAAATAATCAAATACATTTTAAAAGAAAATATATTGCTACTGAAGAATCAAGAATTAGTGGGGATTAATCTACTAAAAGTATTATTACAAACCCTTTCTATATCTTTCTGTTTGTCTGTCTCTCAGTCTGTCTGTCTCTAATTGATTCATTAATTGCACTAATTAGGACCCAACTGTATTTGATTGTATCAATTATATTACATTTTATCTAACAAGTTAGTGCTCTCTATGTGGATCACTGATTTGGAAATTACTCTTATTTCATTAATGAGTTCTTCCTCTTTTGCTTAAAATATAATGACTTTCCTTTTTGCCATATATATCGGACTCACAATATGTAACTATTCCCTATTCATTTTCCAAAAGAAAGCATTTCAGGTATAAAGTACAGGGATTTGGCATCTGTCTGTTTTACCTTTTTTGGCCTCACTTGTTCCTTATTTCTTAATTAAAATTTTCAGACATATCTTTTTTCCCTTTCTACTCTTTTTTTCAATAAGACTAATGAATATTAAAGTACATAGAGATCAATTTGGGAGGATATTGTTGAACTGTTAATAGAAGATATTTACCATTTTAACTTTTGTAACAGATTCTGGTATATGAATTACAATCTTTTTTTACTATTAATTTTGCTTTTATGTTGAAATATATACATTTAAAATTTAGGGAAATGTTCACATTTAAACATACCTACATACATATGTGTATATACTTGCATGTATGAATATGCACACATGCATATATACACGTATTTACATTGTACATATAATTATATATTACAATTAATGTAATGAAATTCAAATTATGATGCAAGGATAATGTTAAGTTCCAAGAACTCCCAAATTTTGGAAAAAGTAATACTAATACCCCCATCCTCCCTTTAAAATTTGATGATATGTTTAAATTAGATGAGTCTAATTTCATGAGCCTGATCTTATAGTCCAAGTAGGTAGCTATTTCATGCCAACTGCTTCTGTACATTTAGATTTCTTAGCTCCTTTGAAATACTGAACCAACATAGCCAACTTGTGAATATCTATACTGTAGTATAACTGTAATCCCAGTGTTGGTCATCAAAATATAGTTTTGAATATCAATGCTAGATGCTGACTGTTTTACATTAAATCCAAAATGAGGCAGTGATTTTATGCTCTCATTTGTAATACTGCAGAATTCACAAAGATATAAAGCAAAATACAAGAATTATTTTTGTCTGTATTTAGAAATACATTACAATTTTTTTAAAAAAAACTACATTAAATATATCATTACATTAGTTGAAAGTGACATAAAAAGAAATTTGCCAAACTTTGCAATTAAGAATAATGGTAAAAATGTCATGGGTGATATAATTAATAATGCAATTGAATACTTTCCCCTTCTGAATCACTTACATGCCCTGGAAGAATGGAGTGCATATCTCAATGATGCCATATAGCACTATACAAACTGGACAGTTCATAGTGGAAAATTCACAGAAAAGGTGATCCACTAGAGAAGGAAATGTCAAATAACTCCAGTATCTTTGCCAAGAAAACCCCATGGATAATACTGAAATGATGAAAGTTATAACATGTGAATATGATCCCCTTAGGTTGGAAGGTATTCAATATGCTGCTGGGAAAGAACAAAGGACAACTTCAAATAGTTTCATTACTAACGAAGTGTCTGGGACAAAGCCAAAAGGAAGCACAGCTGCAGATGTTTCAGGTAATGAAAGCAAAGTCCAATGCAGTAAAGATTCAGTAATGCAAGATTTATGGACAAAGGTAAGCTGACTTGGTCAAATTAGAGATGAAAATATTAAACACTGATATCTTGGGTTCCATTGAACTTAAATGGATGAGAATGAATGGATTTAATTCAAGCAATCATTATACATATTACTATGGACAAGAATATTCAAAAAATAGAGTAAGCATCAGAGTCAGTCAAAGAGTGATAAAAGCAATACTAGGACATACTCACAAAAAAGAATGGCAAATCATTGAAGAGGCAGCAGTATTAGTCTCTGCAAAAGAAGCCAAAATTCATCATTTCTATGAAGACCTACAACATCCTTGAGAAAACATACACAAACACATACACACACGCAGAAGGAGAAAGAGAGAGAGAGAGAGAGAGAGAGAGAGAGAGAGAGAGAGAGAGAGAGAGAGAGAGAGAGAGAGAGAGAGATTCATAGTGGGGGATTGGAATATGAAAATAGAAAATCAAAAGATAATTAGACAAACAGGAAAGTTTCAAGTCAGAGTAGAACATGAAACAGGAAACTAATACAGTATCATCACAATCATTGAATCATAGCAAATACTCTCTTTCAATAAGCCAAAAGGAAACTCTATAGATGAGCATAGCCATAAGGGTGCAGTTACCAATCTAGAGTCAGATTTCCTGAAGAATTAAGTAAAGTAGGCCTTCAGTAACATTGCTAACAATAAGGCTAATGGAGGTGATGGAAGTCCAGCTGAGCCATTTAAATCCAAAACAAAACAAAGAAAAAAAAAACCAATGCTGTTAAAGCGTTGGAATCGATATGCTAGCAAATTGGGAAATCTCAACATGGCCACTGGATTGTAAATAACATTTTATGTCCTAATACTAGAGAAAGGCAATGCCAAAGAATATTCAAATTGCTGAAAAATTGTAACTCATTTCATACACCAACAAGTTTCTTTTTATTATTCTGTAAGCCAGAGTTTAGCAACATGTGAACTGAGGGTTACTAGGAGACCAGAATAGTTTGGAATTCTTGGAAATAAACATCTACTTCTGCATCATAGACTTTGAAGCCTTTGACTTTGTGCTGCACAACAAAATGTGTCAACTGCTCAAAGATATGTTACCACATTATATTATTTATCTTTGAGAGATGTGTATGTATGCCAAGAAACCGAACATGGAGTTAGAACTGAACATGGAGTAACTAATTGGTTTAAGATTGGAAACGGAGCACAGCAAAGTTTTATATTGTCACCTTATTCATTTAGGTTATATACAGGTGAAATGCTAGGCTAGACTAATTAAAAACTGGAATAGAGGTTGCCAGGAGAAATATCAACAATCTCAGATATGCAGATGACAGCACTTGGTTGGAAGAAACTGAGGAATTAAGGAGCCTTTCAATAAGGGTGAAAGAAGAGAGTATAAAATCTGACTTGAAGCTTAAGGTAAAATGACTAAGATTTTGGCAACTGGTTCCATCACTTTCTGGCAAATAGGGGGAGAAGAAATGGCAGCAGTGTTAGATTTTATATTCTTGAGCTCAAAGATCACTGCAAATGGATACTGAAAGCATGTAATTAAAAGACCCTTGCTCCTTGGAAGGAAAGCTATGGCAGATATGAGAAGTATATAAAAATCGGAGATATCACCCTGCCAAAATAAGTTTGTGTAGTCAAAAGCTATGTTTTTTAAGATGACAGAGTAAAAGTAGGGACTTGCTAGAGCTCTCCCCCAAAACACAGTAAAATACCTGTAAAAATTACTCTAAAAAAATTCTTGGACTACAAAACACATAGAATGATGGAATGAAGCAAATATCCAGCCTAAGTCAGCCTGGAATGTACAGGGGAAGTTTTTATTGCACCATGATGGGATCAGAGCACAGTCCAGCCTGTTTCTGGAGCTCTAGGCCCTCTCAGTTGTGGGAAGGATTGAGTGGCTGACAGTATACCCCCACTCCCACTTGAAGTAGAGAACTACCTTGACAAAGAGTGGAAAAGTAATGTGAATGGCTGGGGAAATGAGCAAGAACTGGAAAAAGAATCAGACTATAGACTCTTATTTTGGTGACAAGGAAGATCAAAATATATGAACAGAAGAAGACAACAACAACAAAAAAAAAAAAAATCAAAGTTCCTGCCTGCAAAGCCTCCAAAAAAAATATGAATTGGTCTCATGCCATGGAAGAGCTTAAAAAGGATTTTGAAAATCAGGTAAGAGAAGTAGAGGAAAAGTTGGGAAGAGAAATGGGAGTGAAACCAAGGTAATCTTGAAAAATGAGGCAATTACTTGCTAATGGGGACCCAAAAATGCTGAAGAAAATAACACCTTAAAAAATAAACTAATGCAAATGGGAAAAATGATCCAAAAAATCAATGAGGAGAAGAGTGTCTTAAAAAGCAGAACTGACCACATGGAAAAGGAAATCCAAAAACTAACTGAAGAAAATAATTCCTTAAAGATTAGAATGGAGCTGATGGAAGCTAATGACTGTGAAAATCAAGAAATTATAAAACAAAACCAAAGGAATGAAAAAGTAGACAATGTGAAATATTTCATTGGAAAAACAACTGACCTGGAAAATAGAACCAGGAGAGATAATTTAAAAATTATTGGACTACCTGAAAGTCATGATCAAAAAAGATCCTAGACAACATCTTTCAATTAACTATCAAGGAAAACTGCTCTGATATTCTAAAACTGTAAAATAGATGTTGAATGAATCTACTCATCACCTCCTGAAAGAGATTTCAAAAGGCAAACCCATAGGAATATTGTAGTCAGATCCCAGAATTTTCAGTTAAAGGAGAAAATATTGTAAGCAGCCAGAAAGAAGCAATTCAACTATTGTGAAAACACAAACAGGATAACATAGGATCTAGCAACTTCTACCTTAAGGGATCAGAGGACTTGGAATACAATATTTCAGGGGTCAAAGGAGCTAGGATTAAAACCAAGGATCACTTACCCAGAAAAACTGAATATAATACTTCAGGGGAAAAATGGTCATTCAATGAAATAGAGGAATTTTAAACATTCTTGAAGAAAAGACCAGAGCTGAATAGAAAATTAGATTTTCAAACAGAAAAATAAAGAGAAGCAAGAAAATGTTAACAAAAAAGGGAAATCATAAGGGACTTAATAAAGTTGAACTGTTTACATTCCTACATAGAAAGATAATATTTGGAATTCTTGAGACTTTTCTCAGTATTAGGGTAGTTGGAAGGATTATATACATATAGACGAGCACAAGGTGAGTTAAATATGAAGGGAAGACATCAAAAAAAATAAAATTAAGGTGTGATAGAGGAATATATTGGGAGAAAGAAAGGGTGAAATAGAATGGGGTAAATTATCCTTCATGTAAAAGAAGCAAGAGAAAGCTTTTTCAATGGAGGGGAAAAAAGGGGATGCAAGAAGGAAAGAGTGAGCCTTAATCTTATAAGATTTGACTTAAGGAGGGGATAACATGCAAACTCAAGTCATTATGAAAATCTATCTTATACTATAGTAAAGTAAGGGCAGAAGAGATAAGTGGGTGTAGGGGATGATAAAAGGGAAGGCAAATGAGAGAATGGGGTAATTAGAAGTAAATACTTTTAAGGAGGGACAGTTTTAAAAGAGAGAATAGAATAAAAGGGGGGCAGAATAAGATGAAGGGGAATATAGTTTATCTTCCAGAAAATTACCGTTATGGAAGAGTCTTACATGACTACACATGTATAACCTATATTGAATTGCTTGTCTTCTCAGTAGGGAGGGGTAGGGAAGGTAGGAAGGGAGAGAAGTTGGAACTCAAAGTTTTAAAAATGAAAGTTATAAATTGATTTTACATGTAACTAGGAAATACGACATAAATGCAATGAATTATAGAAATCTATCTTGCCCTACAAGAAAATAGAGGGGATAGATACAAGAGAAGGGATGGGTGTGATAGAAGGGCAGATTGGGGGAGACAGTTATTAGAATGCATGATTTCTTCAGGCTGGCAGAGGGGAGAGATGGGGAGAAAATTTGGGACTCAAAATCTTGTGGAAGTGAATGCTGAAAACCAAAAATTAATTAATTAATTACTTCATAAAAAATAATTAGAGAAAAAGAAAGTTGTAAATGCACAAAAAAGACTTACAGTTTTTACAGTAATAATATGTTACTAGAAGACTTAGACTACAAGGAAAGCTGAATATTGTAGAATTGATGCTTTTGAGTTATGGTGCTGGAAAAGACTTTTGAAATCTCTTGCCCCACAATTCAGTCAATTTTTTTTTTTAATTCATATTAATCATTGTAAGAACAAGTACAGAAGCTGAAACTTAAATATTTGGTCTACATAATAAGAAGACAGAGATCATTGGAAAAGCCCCTGAAATTTAGAAAGATTAAAATCAAAAGGCAAAGGTGATTGAAAATGAAGAGATGGATAGTATCATGGAAGCAATGAACATGAGTTTAGGCAGACTTTAGGAGGTAGTGAAAAATAGAAGGGCCTGGTGTGCTGCCATCCATGTGCTCATGGATATTCAGACAGGACTGAATTGATTCAACAATAAAAATTGTAAATTCTCCCCTAAATATAAATAACAGAATTTAAACCTCGAATGATCAGTTCCATTATGTCTCATTTTGATAAAAACAAAACTGAGACCTAAAAAGGTTTATTGATTTTTCAAAGCCATACCTTGAAAAAGCATAAGGACCAGTATTCTAAGCCAGGTGCTTTAACTTTAAACCCAGTGTTCTCATAAAATTGATTTGAGGAAAACACTTTTAACATATATATTATATATATAATTATTTTTAGTTTTTACCATTCACTTTCTTAAGATTTTGAGTTTTTAATTATCTTCTCTACTCTCACCTCCCCCGCTCCCCAAGATAGTATGCAATCTGTTTTAGGCTATACTTATAAATTCATATTAAATATATTTTCACACTAGTCATAACTTAACTTATGAGAGGAACCATAAGAAAGAAAAAACAAAAGAAAACAACAAAAGAAAAGGAGAGCAAATAGAATATTTCCATCTGCATTCAGATTTCAAATATTTTTCCCTGAATGTGGGAGGAAAACACTTTTTGAACTTTCATGTAGTAGGTGAATATTAGTAAATTCAATTTTATCAAAAAAGGTGATTTAAATGTAGTCCCAAAATCTAGGCACCCCAATCCTGGGCATGCTTAGTTATATCAAATTTGTCAGTGGTTCTACCAAAATAAATGCTGGGAAACAAAAGCCATTATTAATCTAGAGACCCTTAAAAATTATACATCCTAAGTAAATAAAACACTAAACCAATGCATTTAATTCCATGTAGTACTCTTGATGTATATATAGCCTTATTAATAAGTAAGTGTGTCTATAGGGTACTATAGCGCTTTCCTTCTTAAGAGATGAAGTACTTCACATATATCATTTACTACCAAAACTGCACTGTGAGGAAAAACGAACTCAGCTTTAAAATGCACTGTCTCATTTTCTAGCCATTAAAGCATATTCCAGAGGTTAGAGGTTCCCTGTTGTGCTTCCTTTTTTGAAGGAAATGCTATCTATCACTGCACGCTTTGAAGTTGAAACAGCACAGGAGTCATCAGGAATGGGTAATAAGGGCTCCTCAGAAGCTAGTCTGAGAGTTCTTATTGCTTGTGTTCACAGCAAACAGTGGAGTATTTCCTTAGCATTTCTGCTCTGTCTGCATTCCTAATAGCTAATTAAAGCAACTCTTACACTATGACAGAAGGACAGGTGAGAAACGATTTTTTGAGCTAATGTATAAAAGTTGCTTCTGAATTTCTAGGAGTTAAAATGTTTGAATTTGTTTCTTGCTTGAGACACTCTCTATTATGCAGGCTAAAAGTGCAATGGTCACTTCCAGGCAGGCCCCATTGCTTATATGTCCTGACACTTAAACCTACTCACTTTACAATTTGGGAATATTCAACCTTCCATAATGAAAAATGGGCCCAACTCCCATTACTGGGGGCTGACCATATAGTGCTGGAATTCACATGGACACCATATTAGCTTTAGCTATATTACAGCTACTGCTTACTATCTACAGCTAAGATAGCCACCAGCCTCAAGCTATTGGTGAGCCAGAAAAGTGTAAATTATTACACGAATGTTACAGGTGCACAATGGTTTAAAAGGGCAGGGAAATTTTCTGATTTCTAGACTAATGCTGTAAAATTCCATGCTTCATTTTGTGGAAAATAGTTTGAAATAATCATGATATAGTTTAGTTTCAAGGGATACGACATTTTAATTCATTTTATAATTTTTTTCTACTGGCATAAAAATTTGCACCTGAGAGTAGAGAATGACATTTCCTAAGCACCTTTACCTTTGGAATAGAAGGTATTGCTGCTATACCAAGTTTAACTGAAAATCTACATTTCAATTTTTTTGATGGAGTTAAATTCAAACTGACTTATTGTTAGCCTCAAGATTTGAAAACTTCAAGATTAAAAGTTACTTTAAAAAGAAAGCACATGTGTTACTTATTTGTCTTTGGAGAGAAGAAGATAGTATAAGTGATTATTTTTAATAGGTCCTGGTCATTATGATCTGCAGGAAAATACAATAATATAATAAATTTAAACTATGCTCGCTCTGTCTCTCTCTCTCTCTCTCTCTCTCTTTCTCTCTTTCTCCCTCTCTCTCTCTCTCTCTCTCTCTCTTTCAATAGAAATAAACAGACACAAGTAGACATACATATAGAGAAATATCTGTAAATTGAGAGATATCTGTTTATATATGTAGAAATTAATTTATATTTTTCACCATATGTAATGTGTATATACATTATGCATGTACATTATATTACATATACATCTATTATACATAAATGCATACATGGTGTGTATATATATGTCAGTATGTATCTACATATATATATATACATGCATATATACACATGTAAACAAATGCACATATTGTATATATACATAATGCATATAAATGTATATGTACCTCCATGTATATCAGTTTCTATGTGTAAGCATATGCATATTTAATATAATTATTTTATTGAATATGCAGACAAGTATACACACTCTAGTATGTGTGTATTCATATGTGTGTGCTTATTTTAGTTTAATGTAATTTCATCACTTATTTCTACTATTAAATAATAGATGAGACACAAAATGTTATATTGGTAAGAATGCCTCTCATGAAGTTAGGAAGACAGGTTCAGATTTTGTCACTAACCTATGGCAACTATTTCACCTTCGATAAGTAACTTCTCAGTGTCCCATGTTGTTGATATGCCTGAGAGGAAGGAAATTATATAAAGGATTGGGGAGTTCCCCCATCCTGATGAATTCACAGGGGCATATATCAGTAAAAAAATAAAAACACAAAAGGATCATAGATCTAGGGATCCCATTTCACTCTATCTTCTCTAGTTGATTACCCTTTTTAGGATGATACTCCATTCTCATTTAATATCAATGTCTGTCCCCTACTAAGCCCCCATACTACCTAAACATATACCCATGTTTTCCTCACCCTCAAATAAATCCTATTTTATCTAGCCATCTCCACTTGCTACTGTCTTTATAGCTTTCATGACTTTTATGGCTAAACTTCTTGATAAGTGTATCTATAATATGTGTCTACATTTTTTCTCATTCTCTTATGTTTCTAAAATCTGGGTTTCACTCTCATTGTTTGACCAAAATTGTTCTCTCTGAAGTTATTAACAATCTCCTATTTGCCAAAACAAATGACCCTTTCTCAATGCTCAGCTCTCTTATTCACATCTCTACAGCTTTTGACACTCTCATCCTTGCTCTTGAAGTTCTCTTCCTTCTAGTTTCTGTGAAAATTATGTTTCCAGTTTATTCTATCTCTCTCACCATTTTTTTCTCAGTTTCTTTCACTTTATCTTTACCCAGGTCCCATTCATATGGGAATATCCTCCACAGTTTTGTCCTGGGCCGTTTTCTTTTTATTCTTTCACCATATTATTTCCTTTGATAACCTCATCAGGTCCCTTGGATTCAATTCCCATTTGTATGTGAATGATTTTCAGATGATTTTGACTAGACCTAAGTGTTGACTTCATTGTTGAATCTCTCACTGCATTTTGAACATCTTGAATTGGATGACCCATAAATATTGCAAACTCAACATGTCTGAAACTGTACTCATTTCCCCCGCCAAAAAAAACTATCCCCTTTTCCTCAAATTCCTATTATTGTGGAGGATACCAGCATTCTCTCAGTCAAACTCATAAATTCAGTATTATTCTAAACTTCTTTCTCTCTTTTATCACCATCTCTCCAACAAATTAGGTGCCAAGTCCTGGCATTTCTGCCATTATAATTTAAATATGTTCCCTCTTTTATCCTGCTACATTACAACCATCCTGATATAAATCCTCAGAATCTCACATTTGGCTATTGTAACAACTTTCTAGTGACTTCCCTTCCCTAAATCTTTCTCCATTGCAGGTTATACATCAGTAAGCTGTCAATTTTATCTTCCTAATTAAAAAGTCTCACCATTCACCCCCATTCCAGAAAGTCCAGTGGCTTCCCATTGTCTGGAGAAACAAATATAAAATACTGTTTGGCTTTTAAAAGTTTTCTTCCCACTTTGACTTGCTGAATTTCTTTCTTCAAGACTTAATTAAAACTCTGCTTTCTCTATGAAGCCTTTCCCTACATCCATTAAAGCCAGTGCCTTTGCTTGGTTGGTTGCCTCTACTTTATCATGTGTATATCATTTGTACATAGTTATTTGGATGCTATCTCCCCTAATATACTGTAAGTTCCTTGAAAGTAGGTACTATTTTTTTTTTGCCTTTCTTTGAATTCCCAGCACCTAGTACAGTGCTTGAAACATTATAGATTTGTATGGGTCATTTTTTTATAACAATTTAAGTGTCTACTTTGTGCCAAACTCAATGCCAAGCATTACATATGAAATTTAAAGCAAAAAAACAAAGATTGTTTTCCTGTATCTCACAGTCTAATCAGGGAGACAACAAACATCAGCAGCTCTGCTTGGCAGACTTCATGGAACATCATGCCTTATCCAAGATGAACAGATCGCATGAAATCTCATCCCCATACTGAATGGTTCAGATTCTAATAGTCAGCACATTCTCAACTTCCACAGTCAATTCTCCCTTCTGATCAGAAGGTTGAATGGTGGAACAGTAAGCACCTCCCAAAACCTTTCCAGGACTCAGAACTTTTACAACTTTACATGTAACTCTGATTTCCATCAGCAACTCTCTTTGGTTTCAACTTAGTGAAACACCATACTCCCTTGTGGTCTCCCGTCTTTACCCTTTTCTCTCCTTCTTTTCAGCTTCCTTTTGCATATTATCTTCTTCCCATTTAATTGTAAGTTCTTTGAGGTTAGAGGCAGTCTTTCTTATTTCTATTCCCAATGCTTAGCAATTTTATTTTAATTAAATTGAATATGTACAAACAAATTATGTATATAAAAATTTGCACTAATAAACTGAGATTCAGGGGATCTAGAACATAGAGGGATTGGGAAAGACTTTCTGTAGAAAGTGAGATTTTAGTTCGGATTAGGAGGACACCAGAGAAGACAATGAGGTGGGGTATTCCACATATGATGAACTGTCAGAGGAAGTAAACAGAGTCCAGTGATAGAGCTTCTTATTCATGGAACATAAAAAAAAGAAAAAACCCCAAAAAAACCAGTGTCACTGAATCAAAGACAATGTAGGTGGACATAAGGTATAAGAAGTCTGAAAAGGTGAAAAGAAGGGAGCACATTATGAAGGGTTTTGAAAACCAAACAAGATTTATTTGATCCTGGAGGTTATAGAATGAAACTGAAATTTATCGAGTAGGGAGGAGATGTAGTAGGACCTTCACTTTAAGAAAATCACTTTAGTGGTTAAATGGAGGAGCAGAAGAAGGGAGAGACTTGAGGCAGACAAACCCACCAACAATTGCACTAGGTATGATAGATCAGAGAGGAGGTAAAAAGGACTTGCACTAGTGTGGTGTGAGTTTCAGAGGAGAGAAGGTGACATATTATATGCCTAGGTAATCTTGCCCCTAAACTGATATATTCTATTTTATTCTTATGAAAATAACAATCATAAACTTATATAAACATTTTTATTTAAAAGTAGAAAAAAAAGGATTAAGAAATTAGAAAATTCTATTTTTTTTTAAAGTTTAATGATAGGACTAGCCAAAAGTGTATACTCCTTAATAGCATGTCTATATAGCATGCCTTATACCACCTGGTTCCAATTCCCATAGAGGATTGGCAAGTCTGCTTCTGGACATGAATAATAAAGGCACACTTCTCCCTGCTTCCAAGGACTTAGAAATATCCTCTGACTATTTCCTGGAGTATGAGTATATGATTACATGATTTTTAATTGGTATCTAAGGAGGAACTGATTCTGCATTGCAAAAGAAAGTATGAAGCAGAAAACTGCATTTATCTTTTCAATAGTGACTTTAAGAAAGAATTTATTTAAGCCTTGGTCAGGGAGAGAAAATGGGGAGTATGACAGCTTTTTCTGTCTTATATGCATTACTGTCCACCATATTTCCATAAATGCATAGTTTAAGTCATGATGTATAACTTCTTTCTTGATCATACATAAATGACTATCTTGAGAGGAGTGTCTAGCAGACCAGTAAAACCAGAAGATCCATCAAAAATTTTTGAGATCCCACCAACAATCATTTTCTATATTAGATGAGGAAACCAAACTGTAAGCCTGAGCACTCAGGACAGTGGGGAGCCAAATCAACTAAGCAAGGGAGTGATTTACACAATACCACACACAAAAATGAGTTTTAGTTTGGTTGTAGGAGGAGAGAGGGAGGCATAGGAGGATGTTGCTGTCCTACAATTCTTACTGTGCCTTCTCAGCAAATACCCACTGGCAAAAGTCAAATAAATATTGGGAGTATATTAGCTAGTTAATGATTGTAGGAAGCATACTGAGAAGAATAAGAGAAAACTACCCCAATCCCACCTCAATCTCACAAGATTTCATCTAGAACCTTAAAGCATTATTAATTAGCTACTTTCTTCAATTCCAACTATAAACCCAGTTGAGTGTTGGGAAAGTAGCCCAGGAAGGTCCATCACATGTGAAATGTATATACACAAGTAAAGATATAATATATACACATCATATGTGTGCACATATACATATGTAAGTGTATGTGATGCATATAAACACATATTTGACAAGGCAATATCAAAAGCGCTCTTTTTTTGTCCCTGCCTGCATTTCTTTTATTTTCATTTCTTTATTACTTATTTTATTTGAATGATAATATGAAGGTCGAACTCTGTGAAGTGCATCTTTGTGTATGTATGTATATGTGTAGGTATTTTAACAGTTGCTGTTTATTCTTTGTCTAGTTGATGACCTGAATTCATCTATTTCCTTAGTTAAAAACAAGTTTTTCCAAGCAAAAGAAACATGCTCTGGTTACATTTCAATTCAGGTTTGTTTACTCCTATTAACATGCATTTTATTACTATGTTAAAGATGCTAAAAGATTAATAGATGTTAACTCTCCCTCTCAGTAAAGCTCAGAAATAAAGTGCTTTTTTAAAAACTGATTTACAGAAATACAATATTGAATGCAAGCTCATTAAAGGCAAATACATTTCTAATTTTTGGATTTTTATTCTAAGTGCTACACATTAATAGATGCTTAATAAGTTGTTTAAATTTTGGAGCAGTAGAAGTGGAGAACAACAGAGTGGAGGAGATTTCCAGCCTACGGTGACTTGAAAGGCCCACGGAAATGATGGGTTGTGCCAGACGTGGAGTCAAGTGCAGAGCACAGCCCAGCTTTGGCTGAGCAGTGCAGCACAACAAGACTCTGGGTGGAAGACACCTCAGGGGTGGAATCTCCAGTTGCAGCAGTGGGGCCTCAAATCCCTGGGCCCACAGGCACCAAAGGTTAGTGATGGGGTTTTATCAGCTGGCCAGGAAGGGAAAAGGGCCTTCCCATAGCTCCAGCAGCAGGCAGTGGCTACAGAGCCTGCACAGCAGCCCCTACTGAAGCTCCATTGTTGGAGCGTATAAGTCCCTAGGGACATTGAAGAGCTGAGTCTTACCTCATCCCTGGGTGGAGGCCCTGGACAAGCTGATCTTTGTCTCACACTGAATGGTGGCCCTGCCCATCCAGCCTATCTGAAAATCAGCCTCCAGTGTTGACTTGGTGGAACTGGAGGCCAGGTGGATGTAGAGACGTAAATGCTAAGATTCTGGTCAGAAAAATCCTTCATATAAAACAATTTATTAATAAACTTTTATTAATTGCCTATTGTGTGCCAGGTGCTGTGCTAAGAAATATAAGAACAAATTGCTCTCTTTTTCTCTCTCTCTGTGTTTGTGTATGTATATATATATATATATATATACACACACATACACATATATACACACATGTATATATGTATACTGTTTATGTGTATATATAAAATGTGTAACGTAAAATATGTTTGTGTATATACATATATAATATTGTATACATATATAATAGATTATACATATATTGTGTGTTTATATGTGATTATATATAAATATGTGTATACACTTATCCTTGCTATCATTACTATTATTATAATTATTGCTACATACCTAAGCATGTTTATATTTTTCAATAAATTTCACTTGACAACTTCCTTTCGTAGGAGCTACCTTAATGGACTAATAATCTATTTACTCAATGAAGAATGACTTCAAATTTCATTATTAGAAATTTGCATCAATGGAAAAGTAGTACTATATATATTTCTATAATAATAATAATAATGTACCTGTGATTAAGGCTAATTGCTGAATTTCCCCCATATCACCTCAATTTTAAAGGGTAAGGACTTACTGTAAAAACCATGTCTTTATTCTGCTTTACATGTCTCATGGAAAGTGCTCTACATTATATAGCACATTGATTCCAAGAAGCTTAAAGAAGACACAAACAAAAGCTCATCATTTTAAATCAAAATGTTAGAATAAAATGGGCATGGATCATTTGAGAGAACATCAGAGGTTATTTCCTTTTTCAAAGGTATTTTATAAATGATCAGAAAGCTGATATAATGGTTATATTTAAAAGTTAGGAAGAATTATAATGCAAAGCAATTAAAATAACCAAATGTGACCTTATGACTAAAACACTCAAAAGTAGGCAAAAGAACAGTTGCCTCCAAGTATTGTAAAAGAAAATTTAACAACTCACTGAACTTCTGTGCCTCAGTTGACTACTTTATAAAAAAAGTGGTTTATATGATTGCTAATATGATTTCCATGATAAAAGATTTTATGTCTTTGTTAAAAAAGTTTGTGTAGAATAAATTGATATGCAATAATTTACATACAATCAGACTATTTCACCACAATCTTATAGGATTATTAAATTCTATCTGAAAGTGATGTCAAGGACATCTAGTCCAAATTTTCTTTTGATGATGAAAATCATTGAGTTCAAAACACATGAGAATTACCCAAAGTCATACATGTCAATAGGTTGGAGTCAAGTTTCTGAATTTGAAAGTTCTAATAAATAAATGTTTAAGCAAATATAAGATCAAGCTTGAGGCCCAGCACAACAAATTCTGAATAGAAAAATTCTGGGTAAATACTGAATATCTCTAAATTAATTCCTCACATGTGGGAGCTAGGTGGTGGTGCAATGGAAAATGACAGGCTAGCAGTCAACAAGACATGAGTTCAAATTTGGCATCAGACATTTATTACCATGTGACCCTAGACATATATTTTTACCTTCTCTTTGCCTCAGTTTTCTTATCTCTAAAATGGAGATAATAATGGCATCTACCTCCCAGAATTATTGCAAGTGATGATGAAATTAACTAATATTTATAAAGCACTTAGCACGGTATATAGCACATAGGTAAATGCTCTATAAATGTCAGATAGTCTTTTATGCATTGTAATCTCAGTTGATTACTATGGTGCTTCAGCAGTAAAGCAAGTGACAGTTCAGAAACACCTAAAGTTAGACTTCATTATTCCTTTACTACCTTTGGGCTTATGGGAACAGGGAACTGTGGGAGATAAAGTGATGAAAAAATGATGTACATGTTTCCCTGGAAGATAGAGACTGATGAACAGTGCTGCCAATGCATTTGTTAAACGTTTGTTGCCTGTGAAAGATAGCTCAGGCAAAAGGTATCCTCTGTGGCTCCATCTCCTGGAATTCCTAAAATAATTCCCTGATACAAACATGCTTATCCTTTGAAAAGACAACTTCTTATCAGGAGGCCTGGTAGAAGGGGAGACATGAATAGTTTTGTTCTTCACCTGTGTATCTTGTATTCTATTACTATCGCATTAGCTGGGATTAAAGATTTCAGGCTTGGGGTGATTCTTTGATGATAAGTTCTTCTTAAACAGACGGATGCTACACCTATTTATTTTTTTACTAAGATTCTCATATTTAGATATCATGGAGACTGCACATACACATGGCTTCTCATGTATGCTAGCAAATTTCGTAGAGGGAATGCATAGGATATATAGGATAAATAGCTCCAGTGACATTTTTCTGGTTATTTTAAAAACTTAAGGTTATATCAGTGGAGTACTTGACCTCTCCATTCTTGTTATATGCCTAGATGACACCCTTTACAGTTATACATGCCTTTGACAATCCCTTCTTATATACAAAGTATCATTAGTAATGTGATATGACTTACTCTTGGTGGCCATGCAATTTTCCATGACTATTTAGATCACTTATGCTTAATTATTTTTCTGACAACTTTGTATTCTTAAGTGAATATATGCAAATATTGATGAGACAATAAAGCAAAGAGAGAAAGAGAAAATAACAGCCCATTTATTTGTAGAAAGTGGTGTGACATACAGAATACCAATCATACCTTCTATACTTACTGCCTAGATGACTTTAAACTGTTGTCTAGTTGTAAGTGCTTGCTTCTCCATATGTCTCTTTCCATTTCTGCACCCTGCACACCTGCTTTCTGTCATACAGTTTTTCCATATTGGGATATTTAAAAATGATAATTTTTAATAATTTGCATAAGTAAAGATATTTTAAATGTATTTTACTGTACAAAGACCTTATAAAATGTAATCCTACTTCATATGGTATATAAGGAAATAAAGTCTGTTTCAGGACTATATCATTTATTATCTTTGGATATATTTGAAATCTAGGACCATGTCTTATGATAAATATTCATAATTGTGGCAAGAATATATCACAGTGATAGTGTTTCCTTCCACAATATCTATGAGGACATCTCTTTTGAGAAAAAAAAAATATGTTGTTTCCTTTACAAAATATTTTGTTTCTAGGTTGCAGTGCAAATATTTTTTGTATTGAAACAGGAAATGCAGTCAAAACCAGTAATAATCGGTTCTGATTCCAAAGTAATTATTAATAGCTCACACTTTTATAACACTAAAAATTTAAAAGCACTTTTCCTGCAGAATCTCTGTGAGTTAATATAATTTTTTTATTATTCTAATATGATCAATGAGTAAATTAAGTTTTAGAAGGCTTATGTGTAAAAGGACTAATTATTACATGCATACTCAGAAGTACACACGGTATATTAACAACTCCATACCAGAAGAAAATTCAAAGGATAATGATATAATAGTAGCTGATATTCATATAGTGCCTTCCATGTTTCAGGGACTCTGCTAAGGATTTTATAAGTATTAGCTTTGATCCTCACAAACCTAGGAGGTTAAGTGCTATTATTACCCTCATCTTAGAGGTAATAAAATTGAGGCAAAGATTAAGTCACTTGCACAGTGATAAGTATCTGAGGCTGAATTAGAACTTAGGTCTTCCTGACACCAGGTCCACTGTTCTATCCACTGTCACCTAATTGCTACGGTGCAAAAAAGTGTTGGACGAATTATGTTAATTTCAGGGTAACTCTTCATAACACAAATCTATCAAAATGACTTCTATAAATTGGAAATACAAGGCTTACAAACATCACTCAAGGGAAAATTTAGGGAGTAGAAAGAGCTCTAGATTTGGAGATAAAGAACTTAAGTTCAAATCATACACTAGTACTCCTAACTGTGTAAACTTGATCAAGTTGTTTCATGTCTCCAGCCTTCAGCTGTTTCATTTGTAACAATAACAACAATAGTAGTAGTAGCAGTTGTTGTTGTAATAGTAATAATAAAGTAATAATAATAATATAATAATAGCCAAAGTCCTCCCAGCTCTGAATCTGGTCACATGACCTTACATTGACCTACTTGGACCTAATCTATGATTTCCCCATATACAAAGAAAGGAGAACCAAAATGGGATGAAAGGTCTATGGAAATGAAGACTGCAAAGAGGGAAAGGGAGAGACAGGGGAAAAAATAGAGTGACATATCCTCTACTGGACAGACTGAGTTCAGCATATCTGCCCATCTCTGAACTGCCAATGAACTCTTTCATAGGATGCAGGTTTCTGTTGCTCGTTCTTCCAGGAAAAGCGATAAGGAAACAATAAAAAGAAAGTGATCTCCCTCCAAAATGATGAAAAGAAGAGATATGAAGTGAGCTGAAATGAAAAAGAACAGAAAAGGCAACATTTTGTTGTATATTTCTAGCCAGAAAACTGAGTGAGGAATACTGTTTTTGCTGCCAGTTATCTAGGGGATGGAGCAAATCAGTCTTTTGTTCTCCCCAAATCCCTTGTCTATAAAATAAAGTCATTAGACGAGATGATCTTGACTCCTATGGTTCTTTTTCATTCTAAATCTGTCATCTTTTGTCCCCATTAGTGAAAAAAAAAATGTATTCAAGATACCAGTCTCTAGAAGATAATATGTATTTAAGGGCTTGCTATTAATTCTAGCCTGGCTAGATAAAATGTCCCCATCCATGTTACTTCTTGTTGCATCAGGTTCACACCTCTCAACATGTTTGGAGATAACCTTTAATTTCTAAAATCCATGTTCTGAAGACCACAACATGACCCCCCCTTTCAAGTCCCAAGAATATTTTGAATCAATGGAGCCTTGACTTTCTGGGAATAGAACACTATCTCTTTAATGTTATACACCATCACTTACTGGAGTACAACTATCAATCTTGCTAGAGACAGGGGAGAGGGGGATGTTTTTTCTCTAATTCTAAATAGCTGGAAAGAAGACACTTTGTTATCAGCTGAAAATCAAGATATTTCTAACCATGGCTAAGTAGGCAGGCTACCAGGATAAATGACTTGCCCACAAACATACAGGAAATAAGTGGCAGAGCTAATATTTGAATATAGATTTCTTGATTACAAGTCCAGTGTTTTCCCCTACTATAAGGGAAAACTAGGCACCAATAAATTCATATATGGTTTCATTGACTCAAAGGAAAATATTCCCTAAGGAGATTTTTAAAGTAAATCAGATGATTTGACACTGTAATAACTCTTTGTAATTTTGCATCATGGGAGAAAAAAAATGACCATCATGTCTTATTTACTGACTTCTCCCAACTTTCAAATTTCTATTTTTTAAATCAGTGATTAAAAAAAAGCAAATTTCCCCTTTCTTACTGCTGACTTATTGTTGCCAAGTCACTCCTTTTTAATTACAAAAATGTAAGGACAAGATTTGGGAAAGAAAAATGTTTTATTGACTTGGATGTCACTAAATCATGAGATGCTGTGAAGAACAGATGTTTTGGAACATAAAGAGGTTTTTTCCCATTTGAATGCTGCCTCAAAAAGAATATCAAATGCAAAAAGACACTCAAGAGTTTTGGAGAAAGTCCGATGGAAGTGAGAAGAAACTATGCTGTTCCATATTCTAAACTAGAACTCAACCTACATGTAAGAACTGAACACCTACTCCAAAAAATATTATTTTAAAGGAAAAGCAAGAAACATATATCACTAAAGAGTCTATTAAGATGAACAAAATGGTGCCCCCATTTTATTACTTCATTTAGAATTTAAACAGTAAAAATAAAAATCGCAATTTGCTTCAGGAGCATTTTAATCATAGGGAGTTTACACTTTAGAAAACACCCTTAAAGCTAAGCTCTTGTGCATATTTCATGAAAAAAAAATAGGTGGAGTTGGGAGAATTTACATATTTCACATGTAACATAAATAGGCAACACTTTGCAAAATTACAGCTGGCTATTTTATAGGTTGAAAACTTGTTTGAGGTGCTTAAATAACCCAATTTTTATGTTTATTTAGGAAAATTTTTCCACCATTGAAAAAGAAATTCTATAGCATTTAGGTTCCAGGAAGGGAAAAAAAATGGAAGCAACACACATTTGATTTTCCAGCTGAATAAAACAGAATCTTGCTCTACTTGCTGCTCTAATTGTAATAAGCTGATTCATTGTTATGTGAAATGCTGTTCATATGCCAGAGAGTAGGCAGGCACTTCAAAGCTCCTTAGTCAGTAGCAGTGATGGCTTTCCTATAAGTAATTAGCATGCTCACATTACCTTCATGTCCAGTGCTCTACATTTGTGAGACAATTGACCAGAATTAAGTTTAGTACAATTAAACAAAGCTTTATCTGCATACAGATATTTTTTAAAATTCAATGTCATGTGCCTGGTTGAGAAAAATTTCCTTCACTTCTCAGTGCCTGAGGTCCTCATCATTGAAAAGAAGGTAGGTGGAGCTAAGATGGCAGAGTAGAAAGATGCACATACTATAGCTCTCCCACAGCCGATAAAATACCTGTAAAAAATGACTCTCAACAAGTTCTACAATAGCAGAAGCCACAGAATGACAGAGTGAAAGAGATGTCCAGCCAAAGGTATCCTGGGAGGCTGACAGGAAAGGTCTATTCCAGAGGATACTGAGTGGAGCAGAGCCCAGCCCTGGTTGTGCAACACCGGGAAGAACCACAACAGGCCTCCAGGGCAGAATGCCCAACAGGGAAGGTCTCAGATCCCTCAACACACAAGTGCCACAAAAAGCTTCAAAGGTCACTAAAAGGGCTTTCCCAACTGGGTGAGAGGATAGCAGGGTTTCACCCATCATGAACTCCAGGCAGTGGTGGCAGCAGCAGCAGCAGGGCAACAGTATTGCATGACAGTGGCCCAGTCTGCCCACAGCTTCCATTATGGGAGCTGCTCAGCTTAAAGTCCCTAGGTAAATTGAGCAGATGATCTGAATCTCAGCCCTGAGCACAGACCTGGAGTGAGGAGGAGCACGAGGACCCTCTTCTTGACAAAGGATTCAGAAGTCAAGGAACTCGTTGGGAAAATGCCCAAAAAAGGGGAAAAAAAAATATAAGACTATAGAAGGTTACTTTCTTGGTCAACAGATATTTCTTTTCATTCTTTCAGATGAGGAAGAACAATGCATAATGTCAGAGGAAGTCAAGTCTTCTGCATTCAGCACCCTCAGAATGAATATGCAATGGGCTCAGGCCATGGAAGAGCTTGAAAAGCCAGTCAACAGTTGCTAAAGGAAACCCAAAAAATTCTAAAGAAAATAACACCTTTAAAAATAGGCTAATCAACTGGAAAAAGAGGTCCAAAAAGCCAATGAGGAGAAGAAGACTTTAAAAAGCAGAATTAGTCAAATGGAAAAGGAGGTTCAAAAGTTCACTGAACAAAACAGTTCTTTAAAAATGAGAGAGGCACTGAGGGAAGCTAATGACTATATGATAAACCAAGAAATTACAAAACAAAACCAAAAGAATGAAAAAATAGAAGATAATGTGAAATATCTCATTGGAAAAACAACTGACCTGGAAAATAGATCCAGGGAAGACAATTTAAAGTTATGGGACTACCTGAAAGCCATGATCTAAAAAGAGTCTAGACATTATTTTTCATGAAATTATCAAGGAAAACTATCCTGATATTCTAGAGTCAGAGGGCAAAATAAATATTGAAAGAATCCACCAATCTTCTCCTGAAAGAGATGCAAAAAGAGAAACTCCTAGGAATATTCTGGCCAAATTTCAGAGTTACCAGGTCAAGAAGAAAATATTACACGCAGCTTGAAAGAAACATTTCGAGTATTGTGGAAATACAATCAGGATAACGCAGGATCTGGCAGTTTCTCCATTAAGGGATTGAAGGGCTTGGATTAGGATGTTCCAGAAATCAAAGGAACTGGGATTAAAGCCAAGAATCACTGAGACAACAAAATTGAATATAATACTTCAAGGATAAAAGTGGTCATTCAATGATATAGATGACTTTCAAGCTCTGGATGAAAAGAACTGAAGAGAAAATTTGACTTTCAAACACAGGAATCAAGAGAAGCATGAAAAGGTAAACAGGAAAGAGAAATAATAAAGGACTTTCTAAAGCTGAACTGTTTACATTCCTACATAGAAAGATAATATTTGTAACTCTCGAGACATTTCTCAGTATTTGCATAGGTAGAGGGATTGCACACACACACACACACACACACACACACACACACAGCCAGAGAGCATAGGTTGAGTTGAATCGGAAGGGATGATATCCATAAAAAAAGTAAAATTAAAGAGTGAGGGAGGAATATATTGGGAGGAGAAGGGGAGACATGGAATGGGGCAAATTATCACTCATAAAAGAGATAAGAAACATATTTTTTCAATGGAGGAGAAAAGGGAGGAGGTGAGAGGGAAAAAGTGAAGCATACTCTCTTCACATATGACTTAAGGAGGGATTAACATGCTCCATAAATTTGGCATGAAAATCTACCTTACACTACAGAAAAGTAGGGGAAAAGGGTCAAGTGGAATGAAGAGGATGATAGAAGGGAGGGCAAATGGGAGAAGGGAGTAACTCGAGGTAAACACTTTTGGGAAGGGACAAGGTCAAATGAGAGAATAGAATAAAGGAGGATCAGGGTAGGATGGAGGGAAATATAGTTAGTCTTACACAACATGACTATTATGGAATTACTTTGCAGAACGACACATATATAGCCTGTATTGTGTTGCTTGTCTTCTCAGTGGGGATGGGTGGGGAGGGAAAGAAGAGATAGAAGTTGGAATTTAAAGTATTCAAAACAAATGTTGAGAATTGTTATTGCATATAACTGGGAAATAAGAAATACAGATAATGAGGTATAGAAATCTATCTTATGCTACAAGAAAGTGAGAAGATGGGAATAAGGAAAGAGTGGGGTGTGACAGAAGGGAGTGCACATTGAGGGAAGGGGTAATCAGAATGTGAGGTGTTATGGGTTGGGGGGAGGGGAGAGATGGGGAGAAAAATTGGAACTCAAAATTTTGTGCAAATGAATGTTGTAATCTAAAAATACGTACATACATACATACCTACATACATACATATATACATATATAAATAAAAAGAAGAAGAAAGTAGATTAGGTACTCTCCAATGTTTTTTCCAGCAACAAATTTTTTATCTTGCCAATAGCAGAACTACTAACACAAAGCAAGTGAGTCAAATTATGAGCAATTGACAAAATCAGGAATAAAACATATTTTTGGGCCCTTTCCTCTTTGTCTATCAGAACTTAATTAATTAAACATTGTTCATTGATTAACTATGATAGACTTAGCTGTTTTCAGAAATACAATGAGCCAAGACAATTTCAAACTAACACACCTAAACTCAGTCCTTAATGCTTAACATAATTCCCCTCTATCATACTAATTCCTTTCCAGTGATTATGAATCCCAGGCTGCTATTTTTCAAACTTCATTTTCTGTCTCTCTTAACCGATCCTTTATTCATGACTGCATCAACACAACCATGTCAACATGCCACCTGTAGAATGACTTAGTCCTTCCTATATGCCCTCTTGAATAAGATTGTTCCATAGGAAACAAACTAGTTTCACCTTAAGATCTTTCCCTTTCTCTTTCCTTCCATCTTCTTGTGCTTTCTGATATGTGGTTCCCTTCACACAATTTTCTTGATTACCTTCTCCAACACTGACTTCATTTTGCTACCTTTAGCTCACTGGTTGTAATTGGGGAATTGGACTAGCCCTTGGTCCCTATTGCCATCTCTACGGTCTCCCTCTGCAGCCATCACTCAGTAATCCCTCCTCCTTTGTGGTTTATTCAACCAAAATATTTCACCCCATGGAGATTCTAGTGGCTGTTTGCAAATTTCCTGAATATTCTCTTTTCTTCTTCAATTAATTCAATGTTTGGCACATTTTATTCTTAATTACTTTTTCTCTATGCCACACCTCTTGCCCTCTCAATAGGAGAGTTCACCTTGTATATTGTTACTTCTTCAAAAATACTAATCTCTAAATACCTGATCGTGCCCAATTCACATTACCTGATTCTCTGTCCCATAAGACATTCACAAAGAAATGGTAATATTCTTTGTCTCACACCACCAAGTACATCCATGTTTCAAAACTCTGGAATTTCTTTATTTGATCATAATCATTAATTCCTCCTCTCTTCCTATATTTCAGCTCCAAACTCTATTCTTAGTCCTCACCATTAACTTTAATTCTTCCACTCTCCTTTTATATATTATCATTGCTATGCTGGCTATATTCTTTTCCTTTTACCTTGGTGAAACAATCCTCTGGAGTCCCTTGACACTTTTTGGTCCCTTAGATCTCATGTCCAAACTAAGACTTAGATTATTCCCACCATCCCCTGTCTTCATTTCCACTTATTAGCTCATGAAGAAAGCTGAAGAAAATTATGACATTGTGGCAACTGGGTTTGCAATGTTCCTGTTACTGTGTACAATGTTCTCCTGGTTCTGCTCACTTCACTTAGTGTTAGTTCAAGTAAATTTTCCAGGTATTTTTTTTTCTGAACTTTGCCCACTCATCGTTGCTTATAGCACAGTTGTATTCCATTGCACTGATAAGCTACAATTGTTCAGTCATTTTCCAATTGATGAACATCCCAGAAATTCCCAGTTCTTTCCACCTCAAAAAGGGCTGCTATAAGTATTTTTGAATGAACAGGCACTTTTCAGATGAAGAAATTAAAGCTATCTATATTCATATTGAAATGCTCTAATTCACTAATTATCAGAGAAATGCAACCTAAATCGACTCTGAGGTACCACATCACACCTATCAGATTGGCTAACATGACATAACACAATTGATTGAGGGGAGGCCCATCAATTGGGGAATGGATGAACAAGTTGAAGTATATGAATGTAATGGAATACTATTATTCTATAAGGAGTGCTGAGCAGGAGAGCTTCCAAAAAACCTGGGAAGATTTGCATGAATTGATGTTGGGTGAAGTAAACAGAACCCGGAGAACATTGTACACAGCAATAGTAACACTGCATAATGACAAATTCTGATAAATTTAACTGTTCTCAGAAATACAAGGATCTAAGACAATTCTGAAAGCCTCATGATTGAAAATGCCATCCAAATCTAGAGAAAGAACTATGGAATCTGAATGCAGATCAAAACACACTATTTTCTCTTTTTTATTGTTTCTTCTTTCTAGTGGTTTTCCCTTTGGTTCAAATTCTTCTTTACAACATGACTAGTGTGGAAATATGTTTAATATGGTTATACATATGTGGTTTGTGTCAGATTGCATGCCATCTTGGAAAGGGGGAGGGAAGGAAGGGGGATAATATTTAAAAATCAATATCTTATAAAAGTAAATGTTGAAAACTAAAAATAAATACTAAAAGAGAAGAAAGAAGAGACTTGTTTAGATCTTTAATAAATGCTTAGAATACATTAAAATTTCAGAGCAGGAAGAGATGTCAGGGTCAAAACAGCCTATCTCATAAAAGTGATTTTCTGTCCAATCAACCAGATTTTGCTTTACAACTTTTAGTTATGGAGAACTCACTGTCTCTTGAGATTCTCCATTCTACTTTTTCACAGCTCCATTTGTTATGAAAATTTAACTCACATACAGCATAAACTTGCCTCTTTGCAACTTCCATTAATTACTTTGAGTTCTGCCCTTTTAAAATAAATATAACAAATCTAATTCTCCTTTGAGATGAGAATCTTCGAAATTTGGAGGAGTATTATCATTACCATCACACACCCTCCCCCAAAGAAAGCAGTCATCCATTTCTGATCTAAACATCTCTACCTCCTTCAACTAATTTATAGATGGAATGAACTTAAGACCATTTGCCATACTAGTATATGGGTTCTCTGTATTTTCTTGGGTGCCATAGCATATTGATGATTCAATTAACTATGAAAAAGAGGTAATGGATTTTAGGCAAAAATAATGAAAAAATGTTATGATCAAAATGAGTCTGAGTATATAGTTTTCACCATTCCGCATTTTGAAAATGACCACATGGACTGATGTTGCTTTAATATAAAGATCTATTTTTTTCTCATGAATAAGCTATACTTTATCAAACATCCCTCCAACAAATTTCTTACAACTTGTCACACTTATTCCACAACTACAAAAAAGTGGAAAAATTACTAAATTTTCATATGGTGCAGAAAAACATTGCTGAATATAGGGGGTCAAACATTTTAATTATTGGACTGACCAATCTCTAAATAGCTTAGCTACAGCTATTGTCAAGGGGTTGGAGCTATTGTATCTTTTTTTTACTCCTCAAATGTGGGCAAAAACATTACACAGCAATCATGAAGCTCAAGTTCAATACTTTTTAAGGAATGTTAGATATTAATTAAAACTAAAAAATAGAAAATTTTGCATACACATATAATATATATGAATATATACATATATATCTATATACATACACTATATATGTACACACACACACATATATATATATGCACACACAAAGACAGAGAGAATATAACTCTCAAAACAGCAGACATACAATCACTAGTAGCAGAAGTGAATAAGATTTGAGTATCTGTCTAACATGATTGAATCATTTCCACCACAGAAAAATTACCTTTATCTCCTGTGCTGAGTAAATACTCTAGAAATTCTTATCTTAATCTTGTCAACAGACATACTTCCTATTCTCTCTTTCAGTGAAGAATTATTTCTTTCATTCCTTGTATCTTTTTATGAGACAGTACATAACTGTATAACTGCCAAGTGAATAAAACCCAAATTAATCCTGTCTCATGGAGAATGATAGTGAGCAAAGAAAGTATTAGTGATATATATTTAAGATTCTTGCAATTATAAGGATTTTAAGGGTCTGAAAATGTTTTAATTGAATGAAACCATAGGCAAAAACAATTACATATTAGTAAAATAATAAATACGTATTTACATAGTGAAATATGACAGAAATCTGGGATTAAAAATACAAAATTTAACAACAGATGGGGATATATGTATTAATTCAGAGTGAGGAGTTGAGAATTACATTTAGATTGCCAGCATAGGCAATTAGAAGGATCATACTTTCCTGACACTAATAGGAAAGTTGGGAAGATTTGGACGGAGGAAGATTTAGATGTCATAATGGACAGAATGCTGGCTGTGCTGTCAGGAAGACTAGATTTTGAAAGCTACCTAGAACATTTGCTGTGGGGCTGTATGTAAGTCACCTAACTTAGGTGCCTCAGTTTTTTCAGCTGAAGAATGGAAATAATCATTATGCCTATGATCTGGGATGTACTGGGTTATTTTCATTGGTAATCTTCGAGTAAAGTCTGAATCATTATTTATTGGGTGGTAACTTGTATGTAGTAAATTATTTTTCAAGTATGGTATGCAATAAATGACCATTGAGGTCACTCTCAATTCACAAATCCTATGGTTCTGTGATTGCTTGAAAACTGCTATTTTGAATTAAGGAAATTCTGCCCTTTTTATAAATTTAAAGATGGCACCACAAATCATGACACACTGGTAGCCACATATTAATTTCTGAATTCAGTTGTCCTTGCCAGAGTAAAATAGGGACAGCTAATTCTATGATTCTCTCTGATGAACAAACTTCCAGAAGGTAATTTGTTATCAATTGTTAGGGATGGCTTAGCAGATAGCCCCCTAATGGCTTTAGATTTGAGTTATGTTCTAACTTTGATATTCTATGACTATTTTAATTCAGAGCCTAGTAACGGTACTTCTAGGTCAAAAGGTATGTGTAGTTTTACAGGTCTTTGGGCACAGTTCCAAAGTGCTCTATGGAATCACTAAGTCAGTTCACAACTCCACCAATGGTGCTTTAATGTCTCATTTTCCTCACATCAACTCAAATATTTCTCTTGTTCCTTTTCTGTCCTATTAGCCAATCTTATAGGTATCAGATAGCAGTTCAGAATTGTTTTAATGTGCATTTCTCAAATAAATAGCGAGTTACAGGATTTTTTCATAGGGCGATAGCTAGCTTTGATTACTTCATCTGAAAACTGTTTATATCTTTTGATCAGTAATCAATTCGGGAATGGCTCTTAATATTATAAATTTGACTCAGTTCTCTATATGTTTGAGAATTTAGGCCTTTATCAGAGAAACTTGCTTTAATTTTTTTTCATGTTACTATTGTAAATTGTATGTCCCTCCATCCTAACCCCCACAATTTATCCTATTCTTTCTCTCCTTTTAACCTTATCCCATCTTAAAAGTGTTTTGCTTCTGATCACCACCTCCCTCAATCTGCCCTCTCTTTTATCACCCCACCCTTTTTCTTACACCTTTCTCCTCCTCCTTTCCTATAGGGCAAGATAGATACTCAATTGAGTATATACATTATTCCTGCTTTGAGTCAGTTCTGAAGACAGTAATGTTCAGTCACCCCCCCCACCTCACCTCAGCCATCATCCCCTCCATCGTAAAATATTTTCTTGCCTCTTTTAAGTCAGATAATTTATCCCATTCTACCTCTCCCTTTCTCTTTCTCCCAGTGTATTCCTCTCTCACCTCTCAATTTTATACTTGCCACTTTTATGTGAGATAATTTACCCCAATCTAACTCTCCTTTTCTCCTAACATATTCTTCTCACCCCTTAATTTTATTTCTTAGATATTATTTCTTAGATGCACACTGTGCATCTCTCTGTCTATCTATCATCTTCTATTTCCTCCAACTATCCGAATACTAAGAAAATTCTTGTGAGTTACAAATATCTTTCCATCTAAGAATGTAAACAGTTCAAATTTGATGTCTTTTATGATTTTTTTCCTGTTTACTATTTCATGCTTCTCTTGATTCTTTTATTTTAATGTCAAATTTTCTTTTTGACTCTGATCTTTTGATATAGAATCCTTGAAAGTCCTCTATTTCATTGAATGTCCATCCCCCCCCGAAGGATTATACTCAATTTTGCTGGGTAGGTGTCTTTTTATTTTAATCCTAATTCCTCTGACCTCTGTAATATCATATTCTAAACCCCTTGATCCCTTAATGTAGAAACTGCTAGATCTTGTGTTATCCTATTGTACTTCCACAATAGTTGAGTTATTTCTATCATGCTGCTTGCAATATTTTCTCCTTGACCTAGCAACTGGATTTTGGCTACAATGTTCCTAGGAATTTTCCTTTTAGAATTTCTTTCAAGAGGTGATTGGTGGGTTCTTTCAATTTCCTTTTACCTTCTGGTTCCAGAACGTCAGTGCAGTTTTCCTTTATAATTTCTTGAAAGAAGATGTCTAGGCTCTTTTTCTTTAATCATGGCTTTCAGGTAGGCCAGTAACTTTTAAATTATCTCTCCTAGATCCATTTTCCAGGTCACTGTCTTTTTCTGATGAGATATTTTACCTTTTCTTCTATTTTTTTAATTCTTTTGGTTCTGTTTTATAATTTCTTGGTTTCTCATAAAGTTGTTAGTTTTCATTTGCTCTACTCTAATTTTGAAGGAATTACTTTCTTCAGGAAGCTTTTGGGCCTCCTTTTCCATTGGGCCAATTTTGCCTTTTAAAGCATTCTCATCATTGACTTTTTGGACTTCTTTTGCCATTTGACAAAAGTGTTATTGTTTAAGTGTTATTTTCTTCGGTATTTTTTTGGGGGGGGTATCTCCTTTAGCAAACTGATGACTTGATTTTCTTGTGTTACTCTCATTTACCTTCCCAATTTTTCCCCTATTTCTCTTACTTTTACAATGGAAAAGGAGGCCCAAAAGGTGCCAAGTAAATGTAAATGCCACTGACTTGACAAAAACAATTCTTTCAGATAAAGTGTAAGTCCAACTCAAACAGAAGCCTAACAAAGAGTGTGTAGGGAGTATCTATTCTCTTCGTTTCTTGTTTGTGTGTGTTTTGTAATGTGAATTAAACTACATATTTTACTGAAACATATTGATCATTACTCATTCAAAGAATTATTCTAATCCTACAGGCCACAAACCACACATCCATGTTCTATCTCTGTCATATACCATTTTTCTAATGGGTAGCATAGTCACCCCTCTATACTTCCAGTATCTTGCACTTTTTTGTCATGCATATATTCTCCTTTACTTACTATGGAACCTCTGAGCCCCACATAGTAATTAAGGTTCTCATAAGGCAACAAATTTACTTAATACTGCACCGTATGTTTTGCTCCTAAAAACTGTTTGAAGTAGCACAGGCACTGGATAACATTACTTTCAATGTCTATTTGACAGTTTGTTTGGTGATCTCTAAGTTCAACTTGCAATTCCTGAATTGTTCCATGACTGTGGAGAACAATATTTTTTTTTTATAATTCAACAAATATTTATTATTTACTTTTCTGCATTTTAAAATTATACCTAGTAGTCTTCTACCCTAGGAAGCTCTTTAATCAGATTTCTTTGAAGTAATTCAATTCTGCTGTTGAAAAGTATATAAAGTTAAGATTATAACAGCAGTTGGTTTCCCTTCAGAAAGTATTTTTATTATATATGTGTGGGCTGAGAATGAATGAAAATGAAACATTAATATATAATTCTCAATGATGTCTTAATTGTCATGATTTTCCTGCTTCTAAAAGCTTCTAATTGTTTCTCCTAGACATTTTTTTAGAATATATGAGATATATTAGCTATTTTTTCCAGAAGAAAATAAGATTACACTATTAGGTTTCTTTAAGAAAGGATGAATTTGTGCTTTGGCTAATACATGTGATTGCCTACTTCCTTGCTCAGTCTCTTGGGACTCTTTAATATGCGTTAATATACCTCTACCACAAACTTCTCACTCTACCAATTAACCAGTCATTACTTAATTATCTCCTCCAGCTGAGCCTCCTACTGCCTCAGAATAATTCCCCCTCTTGTTATCATTTCCATAACAGGATTATTTCCTCTATGTAGTAAATGATTGCTACTAATTTAAATAGTTTTCAAATAATTTAGCTGATTGATGGTATACATTTGTCAGTTTTGCTTCTTATTTTACCACAGAAATGGGTACACTGTTATTTTTATTGTGACTCTTTAATTACTGAGCTGTCTTTATAAAATTCACAAATGGTTATGAGCACCAGAATATTGTCAAAAGTAGGAAAGACTACAAAGATGCTGGTAAAAATAAAACTAAACTATTTTTCACTTTGTAAAGGATGAAGTATAAACCTTCCTGAAGTTTTTTTTTAAGCAAAAGTTAAAGTTTTCATTTGTTTAGGTATATTTGTAGCAGTGTCCACTCATTATGATCCTGTATAGCAACCACAATGGAGAGATATCTGGCCCAGGAAGGACTTGTTAGGAAGCATTTTTAGGAAGACCAGACTTCTAACTCTGTAATAGCTGAGTAACCATGGAGAAATCACTTAAGCCCTGTGTATCACTGCCCACAATGCAATTCTCTAAAATACTTTTGTTGATCTATTCCAATAAATCAGTGGAGAAAATGTACATGATGGGAGATATCACAATGATTAAATAATAGAAAAACAGGTCTGATTTAAAAAATAATCTCATTAAAATAATTTAAAAAGAAGAATATTTTTATTGTTCTCCTGAGAAACAACATGACTGCTTTGACAAAGAGCTTGCCTTGAAGACATGAATACCTGTTTCATGTTCTGCCTTTAAGAAAAATTAGTAGAATGCCTGGCAAAAATGGTAGGTAAACCATTGGCTGTCAGCATTTACAGGAGGGTCTAGGTTTTACACCCAGTTCCAAACCACTGGGGAGAACTAAAGGAGATCTAAAGCCAGAGACACCATCCCCCATACTACAGAACTAGAGGTGATTATGTAAACTGAGCTACTACAAATAAAAAAAAAATCGTAGGCAAAGGAGAAAAAATTCAACCACAAGAGGTGATTATAAAAACTGAGTTACTACAAATAAAAAAAAAAAAAACATAGGCAAAGGAGAAAAAATTCAAAAGCAAAACATGACTATGGGAATAGAGAAGAATATCCTGGAAAAGGATTCTGAAGCAAAGAAATCCTCTTCTACTCAAAGAGTAATGTCAACTGGTCGCCTCTTCAGAATGAATTCATAGAGTTTTAAAAATACTTTAAAAATCAAATGAAAGAAATTGAGGAAAAAATTTTAAAACAAAGAAAAATGCAAGGAAAAAAAACAACAAAGGAGAGTATAAAAAAGTCAACCAATTACAAAAGGAGATCCAGAATATTGATAGAGAAAACAACTCCTTGAAAATCAGAATTGGGCAAGGGGAAACTAGTGAAGCAATAAGAGATCAATAAATAATAAAACAAAATATAAATAATCAAAAAAGAGAGAAGAGAATGTGGAACATCTCAAAAGAAAAAGAACTGTTCTAGAGAACAAATCAAGAAGAAAAAACATAAGATCAGAGTACTAGAAAGCTATGATAAAACAGAATATTCATAAAATAGTATAAGAAATAATTAAAGAAAACTGTTCTGAAGTATTAGAATAAGAAGGAAAGTAGAAATAGAAAAAGAAATCCACTGATCACCACATGAAAGAGATTCTATGAGGAAAATACATAGGAATATAAGGGTCAAATTCCAAAAATCCCAGCCCAAGGATTATGAACAACAAGAAAAAAAAAATTCCACAATTTAAATTTGGTGGTACCACAATTAGTGGGGATACTAAAAGACCACAAATCTTAGAACCATAAAAAAAAAAACAAAAACAAAAACAAAAAAAGGGATGCCCTGGGAGAAAGGGGAAGGGAGAGGAAGAAAGAAATAAATTATCCTACATAAAAAAAGGCACATAAAGAAGAGATTTTATGAAGGAGATGAAAGTGAGGGAGGAAATTCTTGAAACTTACTCTCATCTAAATTCATTTGAAGGGCAAATTATGTATATTTGTGTGTATGTCTATTCATTTGGAAAGAGGAATCTATTGTATTCAACAGCAAAGTAGGTAGCCAAGGAAATGAAAAAGGTAAGGTAGTAAAACCTAAAGTACATAAATGGCAACAGTAATCAGAAGGAAAAGACACTTTAAAGGAGAGACAAGAGAGACAGGAGGGAGGGAAGGAGGGAGAGCCAGAGACAGAGAGACAAAGAGAGTTCCCAATTGACACAATGTTAAAGGATGTTAATGGGCAGTTTTCACAAGAAGAAATAAAGTTATTTCTAGTTGTATCTTTTAAATGTCCTAAATCAGTATTGATTTGAGAAATGCAAATTAAAACAACTCTGAGACAGCAGTTTATACCCAGCAGATTGGCTAATAAGATGTAAAAGGAAAATGACAAATGTTGGAGTTATGGAGGAAAATGGAATACTAATATACTATTGTAGGATTGCGAGCTGCTGCAGAGAACAATTTGAAAATATTACCAAAGTGCTATGAAACTTTCCATATTATTTGATCCAAAAATAATCAAAGGGAAAATGACCTATTAATACAAAATTACTTATAGTATCCTTTTTTGTGGTCACAAGATTTGGAAATTAGGGGGCTGCCCATTAAATGTTGAATGACTGATTGTGTAGTGGTTATATGGTTTTGATAGAATACTATTGAGCTATGAGAAATGATAGGCAAAATAGTTTTAGAACAACCTGAGAAGACTTATATGAATTCTTATCAAGTGAGCCTAATCAAGGGAGCATTGTACACAGTAATAACAGAATTTTAAGGACAATCAACTGCGAAAGCCTTAGCTATTCTGATCAAGAAAATGATGAAAGACAATCCCGAAGAATACATGAAAAAAAATACCATCCACCCCTAGAGGTAAAACTGATAAATTCTGAATGCAGATTGAAATTTAATTTCATTCCTTCTTTATTTGTCCTGTTTGCATCTTGGTTGTTTTCTTTTGCAACAGGGAGAATATAGAAATGTTTTGCATGACTTGCTAGGTATTATCAATATCACATTTCTTGTTTCCTCAATGAATAGAGTAGGGCAGAGAGAAGAAGGAGGTTCAGAACTCATTTTTTTTTCAAACATGCATGTTATAATTTTATGCGTAATTTGGAAATATTTTAAAAAATATATTCTGTAGATATTTATATATCATAATAAAAGATAAACTTCATATAGATCTTTGATATTTACAAAAAACTCAGGAATATTATTTCATTTTATTCTCAGAACAAATTGGAGAGGAATATGCCATCACTAACCCCATTTAACACTTGAGGATAAATTGAAACAGAGCTGAAATGGTTTGCTCAGTTGCACAGTAAGTGAATATGGATCAATTTTAACTCAGATTTCCTGACTCCAGGTGCAATACTCTATCCATTGTCCCATGTAACATCTCTGTTAATTGAAAATAAGGATTTGAATATTACAAGTACTTGTTCTCATGTCATTACAATTCATTTGTTACACTAAAAATCATTTCTCCATCAGTTCTTACCTAAATTATATTTTTTTCCAATTTTACAATTTCATCCTATTTCACTCAAAATATTTGATGGATATCTTATACACATTCAAAATGGGCAAAATGTAAAGAATTCAACTATTCATCAGAATAATTCGAGACATTGGAAAAATGCTAGGATAAGCTGGTAGGAGAAAATTAGAAATTGTACATCTATCCATATATATATATGTTTACTTATATTTTATGTGTATATGTGCATAGGTATATATGTATACACAAATACATACATTCATGTATACACACTTATACATATATACAGGCATATATACACATGTATACAAACATATACACATATATTTTTTTCAGAAAATACCACCAGAATATAGCAAGACAGTAGATGCACAACTTAATTAGTACCTTAGAATGACAGCTCCTAGAAACCTGGGACTTTTTTATTTATTCATTTTTATTTGTATTCTCATGGCTTAGCACAATATCTAGCATACTGTTAGTGATTAAATGGACTTACTGATTGACTGATACATTGGGACCTTGTTAAGTTGGAATGAACAAAAACTGGAAACTCTTTTTAGTAAAGTATGGAGTCTATGAAAGAAAAATAATCAAAGATAATAAAATATGAAAAGGCATGGAAGAGTTATGATTTGCCTTAGTGAAAGGAACATCCATGAAAATGTGATTTCAAATCTACAAAAAATTGCTCATATTTTAAAATAAGACAGTTAGTTGTGCAAGGGATAAAGAAACAGGCCTGAAGACAGGAGTTCCTGAGTTCCATTATGGTCTCAGACACTTTATGTGACTCTGGGCCAGTGATTTAACCACCATTTGTCTCAGTTTCCTTTATTGCAAAATGAAGATTAGAACCTTACGATAACTCACAAGTTATCCTGAGGACCAAATGAGATAGCATTGGTAAAAAGTACTTAACACAGTACCTGGAACATAATAGGCACTATAAAAATGCTTATTCCCTTCCCAAAGTATACCTTTTCAAACTAGAAATTCATTGAGGGCAGAGGATATCTTTTTGCTTTACTTCCTCTTTATACCTTTCAATCAAGTACGTTCCTTATCCATGTATAGCACTTAATGAATATTTGTTGTTTAATTCAAAATTGAATTGATTTCAAGGCATTGGAACTATCACTTTTATGAATGGACATTGGATTTGGGGAGTTGATAGCACTCGATTTTACCCATTTGTTACCTTTAGTCAGTTGAATTAACTTTTCTAATAAGCTTCTTTCATTATGCTATCATCTTATTTTCTGACATGTGAAACTAACAAAATTTTCAAGCAAAGAGATTTCTACAAGATGAAGTGAGAACTTAAAAATTATACCTTTGCTTCTTTTGAATAATTGACAAATTCTTTGCATTACTATGTAAATAGTTGATATTTTCCTTCCATTAACTTAACTCAGCTAATCACAAGTAGGCTGTGAAATGACTTCAGATTGCTTTTTCCTTTGGGCCTCATGATGCTTCCTGGTAAATGAGGAAAAAAAGAAAATCAGTTTGCTATTTTCAGAATGTTCCTCTTGAGACTTCTGAATATTTCAATGAGACAATAGGAACACTTGCAAATTTTCTTATGTTTGATATTTTCTTTTAATATTATACCAATCATCTTTCTTTTATGAAGTTTTAGCACAGTTCAGGATTTTGCAACTGGCAGATGGGGGGGTAGTTTTTCAGATGTTTCTTTTAAAGAATTTTACAGTGTCTATTGACAAGAATAGCAGACAGATGGCAAGGCAAATTGCTTAAATTTTAATAAAAAAAAGCGTTCATCTACACAGATTCTAGCAGTGACATATAGCTCCCAGACACATAATGTGAAAGTGATTACAACACATTTTTTTTCTGAGAACTTGAATGACTGAGGGCATGCATATTGAAACTTAGAATTCTGCAAATTTAACTCATTTATTTAAATTCAGATTAACTACTTAGTAACATCTGGCATTACCTGGTGGCTGATTTATGCCCTTATACATGAACCAGGCCAGTTATTTATAGTTGTATTAGTCAATAATCCAGATGAGAGAAAATCTGTCTTAGGGATATTGAGATGAAATTGTCTTATAAACATGAAATATGAGGTACAGGAGATAGAATTCAGCAGAAGAAACATAAAGGGCTTATTAAATGCCTATTTACTAATATCTGCCATTGACTGACTCCATCAAGGGGCTTCTTAATTTGTTTGTGTGCCATGGACCCCTTGACTGGGTTGGTGAAGCATATCACCTCTAAAAATTTTAAGTGTAAAAAATAGAATGCATTGCCCATGCAGATATACAAATATATGTGCATGTGTATGTATACATATATGCATGTATTCATACGTATATTCACATATAAATTAAAAGGTATATACGTATTAGATGGATAAGATGTTTAGCTTTTTACTTAGGAAAAATCACAAAGAAGTCACCAAACATCCTAAACATAATTCGTCTACCAAGGATTGAAGAGGTTTTAGGCAAGTATTTAAGTATTACCCTTCTAGAATGAGTCACTTAATTTAATATTTTTAAATATTTATCTGGCTAATATTTTAGGAATTAGTGTGTTCCTTTTACTCTGATTCCTAAAAGAAAGTTGTAAAGGTCAAAAGTCAAACAGCTACAAAATTTGACATGTCTAAAAAATATCTTTATGGCAATTTTAAAAATAGAAGAAAAAATGCAATTGTATTTCTTTTTTTAATTTTTTTTTTTAATTTTTTAAAATAAATTTATTTATTTAACTTTTTACATTCATTTTCACAAAACTCTGGGTTCCAAATTTTCTTCCCATTTGTCCCCTCCCCCCACCCCAATACACCAAGCATTCTAATTTCCCCTATCACCAATCTGCCCTCTCTTCTATCATCCCTCCCTTCCCTTGTCCCCATCTTCTCTTATGTCTTGTAGAGTCAGATAACTTTCTATTCCCCATTACCTGTATGTCTTATTTCCTAGTAGCAACAACAATACTTGACAGTTGTTCCTAAAACTTTTGAGTTCCAAATTCTCCCCATCCTTCCCTCCCCACCCATTCCCTTTGGGAAGGCAGGCAATTCAATATAGGCCATATCTGTGTAGTTTTGCAAATGACTTCCATAATAGTCGTGTTGTATAAGACTATATTTCCCTCCATCCTATCCTGCCCCCATTGTTTCTATTCTGTCATTTGATCCTGTCCCTCCCCAAGTCTTGACTTCAAATTGCTCCCTCCTCCCATTGCCCTCCCTTCCATCGTCCCCCCACCCTGCTTATCTCCTTCTCTCCCATTTTCCTGTATTATAAGATAGGTTTTCATACCAAAATGAGTGTGCATTTTATTCCTTTCTTTAGTCAAATGTGATGAGGGTAAACTTCTTGTTTTTTTCTCAGCTCTCCTCTTTTTCCCTCCACTAAAAAGTCTCCTGCCTGCCTCTTCTATGAGAGATAATTTGCCCCATTTCATTTCTCCCTCTCTCCTCCCAATACATTTCTCTCTCACTGCTTAACTTCAGGTACTCAGACGCGGGGCAGGGCTGCTATTCAGTGTGAGATTAAGTTCAGCTGCTTGGGTGGGGGCAGGGCCACCACACTGGGCTGTTCCCTCAGGGGGTTTATGCAGAGATCTTCAATAATGGATCCCAGCTCCTGTCTGCTTTGGGAGTCCCTGTCCTCTGCTGCCTCTGCTGGTGCCTCCCAAGGGGGCCGAGTTATGGAGACACCATGCAGTGCGGCCAAGGCAGGGCTGGGCTCTGCTCCGGGTCTGGTGCACAACAAACCTTTGATGTCAGTTTTTCAGGGCTCTCTGGAACAGAAATCCCCTCCACTCAATTGTTCTGTGGCTTTTGCTGCTCCAGAATATTTTGGGAGTTCTTTTTTACAGTAATTTTATGTGCTGTGTGTTAGGAGCTAGCATATGTATGTCTTTCTACTCCACCATCTTGGCTCCTCCCCTTGCAATTGTATTTCTTAAATGCCCTTGAAATCTTACTCATTTCTCAAAGGGTGCTTCAAATGCAACTTCCCCTTTGTAACATTTTCTGATCCACCTACTTAGGAATAACTTCCCCTTTGAATTCTCATAGCACTTTGATTTTCAGTCTTATGTGGAACCATAGAGCATTTCCTAATCTAAGTAAATATAAGTATTTGAATATGGAAACTATCCCTTAATAGAATATAGTCTCCTTGAGGGAAAGAAACATATCTTATTTATCTTTTCCTCTTTCCTTTCACCAGTATTCAGTGTCATGTATATAAGAAGTCAATATGTATTTAATGTAGTGAATTGAATTGAAATTTAATTGTGACTGAGATAATTTCCTAAAGTTCATTTAAAAAAGAAGATATCCCTCTATTCATAGACAAAAATAAAAATTAAAAAAAACTCAAATATAAAAAAAAACCCAAAGTCAATATCCCTTTCATAAATGAGCACCTATGATGTATTTTACACATGTAATCTTAAAAGATTTAGAAAAGTCAGTCATCATCATCTATAGCATTTAAATGAAATTCTCATGAGAGCTTATGGGACTCATGGTCACATTTCTGGAGGACAATATATAACTCTAATATAGTGGCAAAGGAGCAGCAGTAGATACCACTCATCGTCATTTTAATAGAAAGACTTGGGAACAGATAATTCAAACCCAATAAATATGAAATAATGAAGACTTTGATAAAATACTCTGTATCATAAAAATAAAATTGCAATTGGAAAAAAAAGAGACCAATTAAAGTATCTCTATAAATTATGAAATAATGAGGACATTGTGGCTTTCCTATGAAAATGAGATGATCAGTGTAAAGGCTGATTCACTGCATAAAGTGTAAGACTTGATGGACTAAAGGGCATATGAATATAGAGTATATATAGTTAAATATCAACTTGAAAATCTTATTAGCATCTATTTTTCTTTCAAACCACTAGAATGTTAATGTTGTTAGCACTCACACATTGGGTATGGCTCCATACATAATAAATCTGTCATATTCATAGTCATTGAAATGAATACCATTTTGTATCTGTCTAAACTCATTAAAGAGCAAATGAGTAAATGCTCTTAATACAATTTAATTCAATGAATGAAGCAACTATGCCAATCAGTAATAGCACAAAATTTTAAGTTATCCAGGTTATAGATGCTTATTCAAAAAAAGATTTTTTTTCTTTTCCCTCCTTAGTTTCACCATTTTTATAGTTAAGCAAGTATTAAGATCATCTACCCACTGTGTTAGATCTATGTCAAGTGAAGAAATAATTGCTAAGTATGGCTTTGTATTTTTATAGTTCAAGGTCTAAGATCTCTGCAACCATCAAGGGTTAAGTTGTGAGGACTAAATATAGGCAATGCTTTTCCCCACAAGTCTCTCCTCACTCTAATTCATCATTCTACCAACTGATAAAATTATTTTCCTAAAGTACAAGTCAGCACTCCATAGACTCCTCTAACTCCTTATTATCTCAAGAATCAAATATAAAGGGGGGTGGAGCCAAGATGGCGGAGTAGAAGGACGCACGTTTACGAGCTCCAACCCACAGCCCATAGAATTAATGTAAAAAGAGATCTGCATAAATTCTGGATCACTGAAAGGTGTGCAGAACCAGAGTGGAAGAGATTTCCATGCCAGAGAGCCCTGGAGACCCGTCCCCAGGGTCCGTCGTGCCCCAGAAAGCGGACCCCATCCCAGCGCTGCCCTCGCCACGGCCCCAGAGAAGCTGATCCGAGCAGGCTTCAGGGACGGAAGCTCCGGCAGCTGGGAAAGTTCCACCACCCACAGAAGCTACAGGTCAGTGAGAGAGACGGCTGGCTGGAGGAGGGGAGTGGAGTGTCTCCGTGACTTGGGTCCTCTCGAGAGGAAGCGGTGGAGGCAAAGGCGTGGGCAGCAGCAGCGGCGGCGGCCCAGGACTCCCTCAGCAGCAGGCAGGGTCTTCATTACTGAAAGTCTCTGCATAAACAACCTGAGGGAGTTGAGCCTGGGAGATAGCCCTGCCCCACCCTGCTCCACTGCTGAAGGCCTCTGCATAAAACCCCTGAGGGAACTGAACCTGGGAGGCGGCCCCCCCACCCCCCACCCACTCCATTCCTGAAGGTCTCTGCATAAAGCCCCTGAGGAAGCCGAGCCTGGGAGGTGGCCCTGCCCCCACCCCAGCACCAGAACTAAAGCTTGCTGTGGAAAGCCCATCTGAACCTCAGACCCCAAGCACTAGCTGGGCGGATCTAGGCGGGGGTGGACAGGAATCTCAGAAGTCAAGTAACTGGCTGGGAAAATGCCTAGAAAAGGGAAGAAAAATAAGACTATAGAGATTTTTTCCAACAAATGCAAATGATCCCAACATTCGGATCTGATGACGAGGACATATTCTCGCCATCGGGGAAAGACATGGAAGGCGGGGCCTCAGTACCCCAGACACCCCAGGGGGATGTCAGGTGGGCTCAGGCCTTGGAAGAGCTCAAAAAGGATTTTGAAAAGCAAGTTAGAGAGGTGGAGGAAAAACTGGGAAGAGAAATGAGAAAGATGCAAGAAAAGTATGAAAAACGGGTCAATACCTTGGTAAAGGAGACCCAAAAAAATGCTGAAGAAAATAACACCTTGAAGACTAGGCTCACTCAATTGGCAAAAGAGGTTCAAAAAGCCAATGAGGAGAAAAATGCTTTCAAAAGCAGAATTAGCCAAATGGAAAAAGAGGTTCAAAAGCTCACTGAAGATAATAGGTCTCTCAAAATTAGAATGGAACAGATGTAGTCTAATGACTTTACGAGAAACCAAGAAATCACCAAACAAAACCAAAAGAATGAAAAAATGGAAGAGAATGTGAAATATCTCATGGGAAAAACAACTGACCTGGAAAATAGATCCAGGAGAGACAATTTAAAAATTATGGGACTACCTGAAAGCCATGATCAAAAAAAGAGCCTAAACATCATCTTCCATGAAATTATCAAGGAAAACTGCCCTGACATTCTAGAACCAGAGGGCAAAATAAGTATTGAAAGAATCCATCGATCACCACCTGAAAGAGATCCAAAAAGAGAAACTCCTAGGAACATTGTGGCCAAATTCCAGAACTCCCAGGTCAAGGAGAAAATCTTGCAAGCAGCTAGAAAGAAACAATTTCAGTACTGTGGAAATACAATCAGGATAACTCAAGATCTAGCAGCTTCTACATTAAGAGATCGAAGGGCATGGAATAGGATATTCCAGAAGTCAAAGGAACTAGGACTCAAACCAAGAATCACCTACCCAGCTAAACTGAGTATAATACTTCAGGAGAAAATATGGTCTTTCAATGAAACAGAGGACTTTCAATTAATCTTGATGAAAAGACCAGAGCTGAAAAGAAAATTTGACTTCCAAACACAAGAATGAGAAGCATGAAAAAGTAAACAGCAAAGAGAAGTCTTAAGGGACTTACCAGAAGTGAACTGTTTACATTTCTACATGGAAAGACAATATTTGTAACTCTTAAAACTTTTCAGTATCTGGGTAGTTGGTGGGACCACACACACACACACACACACATGTACATGCATGCACGCACACACACATACACACATGCACACACATACAGAGACAGAGAGCACAGAGTGAATTGAATAGGATGCGACCATAGCTTAAAAGAAATTA